>JAAGNO010025325.1:0-16544 GCA_033439905.1 Ceryle rudis | reverse complement strand
GCTGTTAGTTAGAAGTACTGAACTGAAAAGTAAAATCACTGAACAGAATTAGTTCTGTTTTCACTCAAACCAGGACAAGCTCTTTACCTGGTATGATAAAATAGAAAAGTTCTTAACAGAAGAGATTGTATCTGTGCACACTTAAACTTGACAAGCTAGAGACTCTATCTGCCTATGAAGTTGTATGTAATTTGCCAAAGAGTTTTCTGGCATTGTGGACAACTGTGTGCACTCCATTAATCTCTTTTAGCCTTCAAAACTGGATGGTACCATCCCACTGCTAGTTGTAAACTGTCTCTGGCTAATAAGCTACCATACTATTTGCGGGATTTGATCAAGCAAATGCTTTTTGACATGGTCCAAAACTGTTACTGGGCATGATTTGAATAGATTTGCAGTATAAATAGCCAGACTCCAAGGACAGGGAGTGTTCTGTTGCTATATTTATTTTATAAGAGTGACTTTTTCCAGATAAAACATGATATTGGTCTTAAAATAACACATTTATGATCCTGTAACTCTTCACACAATTGAAAGATTTTATTCACTCCTTTCTCAAAGAATTTTTGAGTAAATCTATCACATCCAATTTTTTCAATTATGTATTGAGTATATCTGCATTTAGGCTTTTCTTTTAAGAAAAAAAATATAAAGTTGAGACCATGAGTCATCTGACTTATTTTAGTCTACTCTAAAATTAAAGATTAAGTGTGCCCTAAAAACACTTATTTGTTCTCTTCTGACTCTAAATAAAGATAGATTCTGAGTTAAAAAGTAGATGTCTACATTGCGGATATTTAGATCAATACCTCTTCAGACTCCTGAGTACTGTGTTCAGTTTTGGGTGCCAAAGTGTAAGAAAGACATTGAGTTGCTGGTGTGAGTTCAGAGAAGGACAACAAAGTTGGTGAGGGGTCTGAAGAGCATGTCTTACAAGGAGCAGCTAAAGGAACTGGGATTGTTTAGTGTGGAGGAGGCTGAAGGGAGACCTTCTCGCTCTCTACAGTTTCTTGAAATAAGGTTGTAGTGAGGTGGGTATTGGTCTCTTGTCCCAAGTAATTAGTGATGAGAGTTAATGGGCTTAAATTGCACCAAGGGAGGTTTAGACTAGATAGTAGGAAGAATTTATGTATGTACCAGTAAAGATTATGGGTACACCTGCTGGAAAGCAGCTCCACAGAGAAGGACCTTGGAGTCCTGATGAATGGTAAGTTATCCATGGGACAGCAGTATGCTCTTGTGGCCAAGAACGCTAAGAGTGTGCCAGCTGTTCCAAGGATGTTCTCTTCCCCCGCTACTCTGCCCTAGTAAGATCACATCTGGAGTATTGGCTCCCCAGTTTAAGAGGGACAGGGAAATACGAGAGGATGTCCAACAGAGAGCTACAAGGATGATTAAGGGACTGGAACATCTGTCTTGTGAGGAGAGGCTGAGAGACCTGGGGCTGTTTAGTCTGGGGAAGAGAAGACTTGAGAGGATATCTTATTAATGTTTATAAACATGTGAAGGGTGGATGTCAAGCAGAAGGGGCCAGTCTCTTTTGACTGGTGTCCTCTGATAGGATGAGAGGTAATGATCACAAACTGGAACACAGGAAGTTCTGTCTCAAGATGAGGAAAAGCTTTTTACTGTGAGAGTGACGGAGCACTGGAACAGGCTGACAGAGAGGATGTGGAGTCTCCTCTGGAGACTTTCAAGACCCACCTAGACCTGTTCCTGTGTGGAGTGCCCTAGGTGATCCTGCTCTGGCAGGGGGGTTGGACTAGATGATCTCCAGAGGTCCCTTCCAACCTCTACCATTCTATCATTCTATGATCTGTGATACTGAAAGAGTAGTCAGGCATTGGAACAGGCTGCCAGGGAGGTGGTGGAGTCACCATCCCTGAAGATATTAAAAAAATGTGTAGATGATGCATTTCAGGACATGCTTTAGTGGGATTAAGAGGTGGTTTGGTTTTTTTGGTTGGTTTGGGTTTTTTTGGGGGGTGGAGGGTTGGGCACAGTGATCTTAGAGGTCTTTTCCAACTGTGACAATTCTGTGATTCTGTGAAAAATGCTAAACTGCAAGATAAAATATTTAAAAAGCCTCTCTTCCAACAAAGTGCTTGTGTAGATATGTGTTGCAATCTTATCAATGTTAACTGACTTATTACATTTGCAAAATATAGTTCCACTTGTTTGAACAACTTGTAAAAGCTTTTCCTTTGAGTTCTGGTAAGTAGTTTTATTAGAGATGTAACAGAATAACACTATAATTTTTTGAAAATTAATAGCTGCAGGTTGCTTTTGCTTGGTGCAGTCATTCTTTATTGGTTTTTATTTTCTTTTCACAGCTCTCCTTGAAGTGCTTGGAAGTCTCAGTGTTATTTTCATAGAATTTGATTGTGACGTTGATGTTACTCTTTCCATAAAAAAATGGAGTCTTAATGCATCTTGAAAAGCATTTGAGAAACATAAATTAACAACCAATTTATCTGTAATAATCTTCCATTTCCATGTCATGCAAGCACTTTGAAGAAACAGCTTTTAAGAGTTAACTGTATTGTTATATTATCTTATAGGGAGTGAGAAACATAAAGAACTCTAAAAGAAAAGAGCAAAAGTGAGCAATCTCTCTATTCTTAAATATGCTGTGTATTATTCAGGATTCACAAAGATGTAGTTAAAAAACAAGAGCTAGTCCATTATCTATATAATTTTTTATACCTAAATTTTAATTTAGAAGATAATAAAGGATTTAAAAAACAAAACAAAACAAAAAAGGACCAAAATTTGGGTTTAAATAAATATTTGAATTTTTTGTATGTAATTAATAACTTCTCAGTATTCTCAAATGTGATTAAAAATGTGAGATAACAAAATTAAACTTTTAGCAATCTCCTATTGGAAAACATCTTTTTTTTTCCAAATGCTAATTTTGAAATTATCTTAAGGTCAACTGATGCTGAATAATGTTTTTAAAACATTATCTTTTTTAAAGATAAAACATTAAAACATTTATCATTTTTAAAACATCAGAAGATCTTAAAACTTTTCAACAATGAGGAGGTGTACTGAAGTGTTTTGGCATTATCATGAGAAATAAGCATGGATTTACATAAACATTATTTCCATCTATTTTTGTATGTAAGTGCTGTCATTCATTTATTACATATATTAAATGCTAAAACATTTTTACACTGTTTCCCACAGCATTCTCTGGAATAAACTGCTTGCTCATGGCTTGGATGGACATACACTTCACTGGAAACAAAATTGGCTGGATGGCAGGACCCAAAGAGTATGGTGAATGAAGTTAAATCCAGTTGGCAGCTGGTCACACATGGTTATCCCCAGTTCTCAGTATTGGGGCCAATTCTCTTTAGTATCTTTATAAACAGTCTGGATGAGAGAATTGAGGGCACCCTCAGAAAGTTTGCAGATAACACAAAGTTGGGCAGGAATGTTGATCTGTTTCAGGTTCTACAGAGGGATCTGGACAGGCTGGATCGATGGGCTTAGGCCAGCTGTGTTCAACAAGGCCAAGTGCTGGATCTTGAATTTTGACCACAACAGCCCCATGCAGCATTAGAGGCTCGAGGAAGAGTGTCTGAAAAGAGTGCCCAGTGAAAAAGGACCAGGGGATGTTGGTCAACAGCCAGATGGATATGAGCCAGTAGTGTTCCCAGGTCGCCAGGAAATTCAACAGCATCCTGGCTTATATCAGAAATAGCATGGCCATCAGGAATAGGAAATTATAAGTCCCCTCCTACCCAGCACTGATGAGGCCACACCTTGAGTTCTGTGTAGAGTTTTGGGCCCCTTACTACAAGAATGACATTATGCTGATGGATCATGTCCAAAGAAGGTCAATGAAGCTGGTAAAGGCTCTTATGAGTTTTACAAAGAGTGGCTGGGGGAAATGGAGTTTTGTAACCTGGAATAAAGGAGGTTGAGAGAAGATATTATTGTTCTCTACAACTACCTGAAAAGAGATTGTGGCGAGGTCAGGGTTGATCAGTTCTCCCAAGTAGCAAGCAATAGGACAAGAGGAAACCACCTCACCTTGCATCATGGAAGTTTAAGACTAGATATTATAAAAATTTCTTCCCCAAAAGAGTTATCAAGGCATGGAATGGGCTGCCCAGGGAAGTGGTGGAGTTACCATCACTGGAGGTATTTAAAACATATGAAGATGTGGTACTGAGGGACATGGTTTAGTGGTGACTTGACAGCGTTGGGTTAATGGCTGGATTTATTGATCCTGAAGGTGCCTTTCACGCAAAATAATTCTGTGATCAATACAGCTATGTGATTTCCTATTCATAAGTAAACATTTTCTATGTGTAATTTATTTTAAATTTAAATTATTCATATAAACGTCTATCTGCATGAATATCATATTCCTGAAAACAAGTAGGTTTTTTAATAATACCTAGAATACTGGAAAAAGATATATATAATTACTATTATGTCAAAGCCTTGAGCAATTAGCAGCTTAAAGGATAGCAACTGTGCTCATGAAAGTACCATTTCTTGAACTATAGACATTTAGAGAATGTATTCCATTAAAAATAAATGTATTTTACTTTCAGGTGTCATCCTTTAGGAAAAAGAAAGCAATACCATAAATGTTTATTTATTAACCCAAAGATTGTAAGGGAGAGTATTTTCATGCATACATATTTATTAATTTATTCAAGTTATTACTAAGGGATACAACCGGGAAGAACAATGTAATTTTTTTTTTTTTTTTTTTTTTTAATAAAAATAAACTAACTACTAAGTGTAGAATTCAACTCCAAATTTTTTTTCAAATAAAATATCTAAATGTAATCTGATTTGTTAGCCCAAACAGAGATCCCCTATACTCTAATCTTAAATGGCACAAGACCATGTCAGTTAAGGAAAATAAATCCAGCTGAATATGAAATAAAGATCTAATCTTATAACTACATTGACTGTTATAGGAGCTTAGGCACTTCATTCTCAATCAGGAACACCATATAAAGTAAAAGGGCAAATCTAAAACAGTCTAAATGAGTTTAAATTAAATTAACATGACAGTGACTCAGGTGTACAAAAATAGATGGAAGAGAGAATGGTAAGGGTAAATGTGAGACAGCTTGTGGGTTGAGATGACAGTTTAACAGGAAAAGCAAAAGCTGTGAGAGAAAGCAAAGCAGAATAAGGAATTCATTCACTACTTCCTGCAGGAGATTCCAGAGTGGACTCAACACAAACCAATGTGATCTAAAGTGAAGCCATTTATTAAAGCACACACACAACGCTTATATATCATTTCTATATCAGCACACGAGCTACGTTACATTGCTATTGGCTACATGCCCTGTCCATCCACCTAATTGTCACTAGTAATTGGTTAAAGCTACACAATCACATCTACCTTATAGGGCAGTTGTTGACATTGTTGCGGTTTCTTATCCTGTTGTTGATATTCTTGCAGTTTCTTCTGTTGATCAGATTCTTGCAGTTTCTTCTGTTGTTGATATTCTTGCAGTTTCTGTCTTGTTCTAGCAGGCCTCAGCTTACTGTTATTGCAAGCTTGCTCTGCCTTGACATGTCTCCGCTCGCCCCTCAAGCCTGATTGTATTAGGGCAAGCCCAGACATGCCAAGGCAATACTGAGTCTGGATGGACCACATGTCCATTCTTCTCAAGATGCATTACAACAACTTCCCATCAGCCGGCAGGTGTTTAGCCATCTCCAAGACATCATTGCTTCATCACACTTAATGGTTACTTGGGAAAACAAACACCATAACTCTGAATGTCCTTCTCTTCCTCCTTCTTCCCCAGCTTTTATTGCTGAGCTCAGCGTCATATATTACAAGATATCCCTTTCGTCTGTTGAGGTCAGCTGTCAACCAGTGTGCTGCCAACACTGGTTTTGTCACGAATCCAAACCATACCACCATATAAGCTACTAAGAAAAGCAACTCTATCACAGCCAAAACTAGTATACATTGTTGTCTAGTTCCCCTCTAGTTCTAGTTCTAGAACTAGTTTTCTAGTTCTAGAAAATAGAATGTAAGTATAGAAAAATAAAAAGGCTTTACAAGGATGTACATTATTATTATTCAAATCCCTTAATATTTCCCCTTGTAGAACCGGCTAACATACTCTGATTTATCAGAGGAAAGGTATTACCTCAAAAAAGAAACAACCATGCTATTATATATCACTTGATACTATTAAGGAAGAAATAAAAATAGTTTCTTCCTTTTCCTCTCAGTTCTGTTATAATTGTACCTCTTTTCAGGGAAGAAACTTTCATGAGAACAAATGTGCTATGTACTGTTCTGGTTTGAAAACATATCGCCCTGGAAACAAAATAGCTGTGTTAATGTGAATGTGAGTCAAGGCCTGTCATGCAGAAATGATTTAGCTACATGGAAAATATCAACGATTTTTTCTGTAGAAGATAACTTTTTCAAGAAAAACCTTGCATAATGATGGATGGAATAATACATTGGAAAAATTTATTTCTTACTTTTTTCCTAAGGGGATTTTGTTGGTTTGTACATAAAAGTAGCAATGGCCTCCTTTACTCAGCTGCATCAATCCTTGTAAGATATGTGACTTGAGCTGTCTTAAATAATGAAAATAGCAAGAATCAGTGTTGTTGTAAGATCTTGAATTTAAAAATAGTTACCCTAATAATTGCATTTTCAAGGAAAAATTTGTTCCCTTTTTGTTTCTTTTCATTTTCATGTATTTAAAAATGAAGGCAAGAAGATTTTAATATTGCTCAATTTTAAAAAAGCTTTTGAATTATAAAGAAAAAAGAAGGAAAATATTAATCCGATGAAATATACAAAATATATGCTATAGCTGACTAAACCATCTTATGTCCCCTCTCATGGCCAGTAGAGAGAAATTGAAATTTTGAGTTTCATCTCACATTAAGACAGTGTAGTAGATTGACCTTGAAATCACCAGGACAGGTGCAGAAAATAAGATTAAAAACTCATCAATTTAGATAAAGGCAATTTAATGAAGAGAAGGAAACACTGCATGCAGAAGTAAAGCAATAAAGAAAAAATTAAAATACTGTTTTCTACTTCTTACCAGCTGGTGATGTCCAGCCACTTCCTGGGAAGCAGATCCTCATTATGCATAGTTATTACTTCAGAAGACAAATGCCTTAATGGCAAATTACCCTCTACCTCCTCTTCCACCTTTCTCTTAGTTTTTATTGCTGAGCATGACATCATGTGGTATGGAATGTCCCTTTGTTCAGTCTTGGTCAGCTGGCCCAAAGTGATACCTCTCCCTGACAGTTCCCCCTCACAGCCCCATCTTCCAAACTCTTTCCCGTGTCCAGCCTACTGTCCTTTGTTGGTGGTAGGGAATTAGAGAGACAGATGTGGTGCTATTGTTACCTAAATGAGAAAGAAACCTCTTAACATCAATTATCAATTTGAGATAACATTAAGAAGGTGGCATTTCTTTATTGCAGTGCTGGATGCACGGGGGATCACTCCATCTAACATGCATACTGTATATCACACCAGTGAAAGTTTATATTACCCTATTACATGCATATGTATTAAATTTCCTAGAATTATTATACATTTTCATTCTGTTTCCTGTAACAAATGATCATATTTGCATAGTCATTATGCATGTAAATAGAGTCTCTGAGTGGTTTTGGAGGGTCCTTCAGGACCCCCTGGTGGTCATCCATCACTGTCCTCTGGGTGAACTCTGGGCTCCTTCCTTTTATAGAAGAAAACTGGTTATCAGTCCATCTTATGGCTATCTTCTAACTTGCTTGTTCTCTAGCTCCCTTAGTGATGAGAACAGTCTTCATTCTGATTCGTCCAAGTTCCTTTTGGTTGTCACAGTTCATTACACTTTGATAATAGGGAATGCACCTGGTTTCCTTACAAATGTATCACTGTGGGAACACTGCTCAGCAGTAGCCAAAACAGGGGTGTGTTACCAACACTGTTCTATCTACAAATGCAAAGCACAGCACAAGGAGGGCTGCTATGGAGAAAGTTAACTACTTCTCATGCAGACCAAATACAGGCAGAAGTATAGAAAAGGAGGAAATTACATTCTACAGGAGCCTATTACTACTTTAATATATACCTACATTAAACATGTAAATTAGTTGAGAGGAAACCCTCATCCTAAATGTCTGCCATCAGTACCAGACAACACTCCTTTCAAAAATTAGGACCATGATGGTTATCTGAATTAAGAACTCACATGATCATATAAACCTCATCTCAGTGAAATTTACATAGGTGCTTAGAGGAAGCAACAGTGCTGCAAACCCTTATGTCACACGTGTGTGACTACAGTCCTTGAGCAGAAAATATGGGCTTTTTAGCTTTTCTTATAGCCAAGGTGTAATTTCACCACTCCCTCAGGGCAGGAGTATGGGTGATCATGTTGTACAGCCATTCCTTTGAAGCTTGACCACTGTGCCTTGAAGTACAGATTCAGGAGAGCAGACAGAAGAAAACATATCTTATTCCAGGGCTTGTGGTCCTGAACTCTTGATTCTTTTTTTTTTTTTTTTTTTTAACCAATGTTAAAGAGGAGTTTTAAATTCTCTATAAGAAAGAAGTTGCATATCTATGATCATCTTTGTGCACAGCTCTTTTCACTACTTGGATATTATATGAAAGATAAGCACAATCTTTCTTCTTCCTGTTGCTAAGTATATCCAGTTAAGTTATCTGTAAAATAAAATGAAAAAAAAAATTAGATCTACTTTTAGCTTGTAACTGAAAACAGAAAGAAAAATGGCTGGATAAAGAGCTCAAGAAGCATAATTTACATTTTGTCCTTTTGCTCAGCTCTTTGTAACTAGTGTCTTTATGCAGCCATACACTAAATTTGCTGACTGACCACAGAGGAGTTCAACATGTTAACTGCTCTGAGCTGCCATTTGGGATGCCAAAATCCTACAATGTAAAATGCAGTTAGCCCATCTTGCTGCTCTTATTCTCAGCTCCACAGAGCAGATAGCTTAATTACACTAGATTCCCTGATATTTGCTTAATTAAATGCATTAAGATCATATAATCTCAGGATACACTATATTTTCTGTTAAGATTTGCCCCATGGTGCTTTATCAATGCTATTTGGACACAGGACTATCATAAAATATAGCAGGGACAGAATTTGGTCCTGTTTGTGCATTCTGCATAGAGATTTACATTTTCTTTGATATAGTTTCAAATGGAAGTTTATTCTAACTTATTTCTGTTGTTTGGGGTTTTTTTATAAAACTATGAGCTTTAAATTTTACTGAGCTTTTTTTCCCCTATAGAGGACCTAGATTTAATTTTGAATCTACTAACTTATGCTTTGTTGTAGCCTTCCTGATGACTGTTTATGACTTATGTATTGCTGCACAATGAAATAAAAAGGACTTAGAAGTCCAAATTCTTAAAAAGCCATGTCCCTGACTATTACAGCTTTTTCTACAAGAATGATTGGAATTATGTAAAAGAGAGTAGATTATTATTAAGGCATTCTTTATTGCAGGGAGGAGAATCAATAAAATGGCTTCATTTAGGCTTCTATAATCTCTGTGTGTCTGTCCACATTATCAAAAGAAGATGAAAGAGAAGATCAAGGTAAAATATAGGAATAGTAGATAATATGCTACCTTTACTTTTGTATATTTTCATCCCTAGGGACAAATGTAATGAACATGTGCATAAACACTGACAATCATAAAACAGTTATGCATTTTTATGCCTTGAAGGTTAAACTATATTTCCACTGCTGACCACCTCTAAGCTCTCATATTGGGTAATATGTCAGGTGATAATCAGAGAGGAAACAACAGCTGAGAAACATTGAGGAGGTTCATTTTAGTGAAGATGCCCTGGAGAAGGAAAAGATAGAAAGAATGTATTCAAGTTTTGAATTTCTGGCAATAGAAAAACATGTAATCTTTAGGAATAGTGTTTCAAATCAAATAAAAATCTCATCTACTTTGAGTGTGTTCTTAAAAATGTCTGGTGCAGAACCAACAAGCTTAAAATATTTTAAAAGTTAATACTCTATTTTATAGGGATCTGTTAAAAAAGAAACAAAAGGGTACATTTGTTGTGTCTTGAACCATTGCCACCTGAGTGTATATTGTCAGTATTTAACTTTCCCAGTTAGTTTGGATATAGAGTGCACAGCTTGAGCTCTAGTAAAAAATAAAACATTAGAGCGTGCTATTGTGTTATATTGTGTTATTTATAGCTTTCCTAAGTAAATACTTCAATATTGGTGACTGCTTTATACTATATCAAACAACACCCAATAGACTGTGTAGAGCCTTTGTATGCTTTTTTCTCATTTAATTTTTGTGTTTATAGGTGAAATGTTCTATACTTACATTTTGTGAGCTGTTGTTTCTCCCACACCTTCATTTGAAATATGAATGAAAATATAACTAGACCAGGTTTGAGAATATTTGACAAACAAAAACAAATGAAGAATAAAAGGAAACACCAAAAGTAAAATACTTTAAAAATTGAGAAAACAGACCCAAGGAAGTGCAGACAACACTACATCACTTGAATTTTTCAAATTAAAAGTTTATAGACAAGATCAACAAAGTTAGGAAGTCATAACTCCATGTTACATTCATTACACTGTCTGCTCCTAGATACCCAGTTCAAGATGTATGTTGGAGTATACTATTTGTTCAACACCAGAGTGTTGAGCTACTCACCTCTTAAGTTATATATTGAATACAGTTGTTTTTTACTTGTAGGGTAAAAAAACATATCTAGGAATCTGAGAAAAAAACTACTTTTCACAGTTGTACCATCAAAATTTTACACGGAAATATAAGATTTTGCTTTTACAAAATAATATAAAAGCTGAAGATGTTCTTAATGGTTAATAGATCAAGATAAAACTTTTTTTTTTTTTTTTTTTTATAATCTCTTCCTTGACCTGTGAATATTACAAGGTGTCCAAGCCATGGGCCAATATTTCAGCTTGTATTTCAGATGTAGCTTCCTGTTCAAAAAGAGAACTGTGAGTACTTAAAAGGAACAGCTGTTAAATTGGTGTTCATTGACAAGATAAATCAAAGGAAAAGTATGCGGGGATGATGTGTCCTTCTACAGACTTACTTAATTCTACACAGCTCATATATATCATATAATAATATATTTTATCATCAGCATGAATGTTTTTTGAAAGGTTATATTTTGAAAGTATGCTTGAAATTGACTTTATAAACTCAAAGTGAAAATATTAATCACTTCTAAAACTAAGTTGCTTTAGTGCCTCTCAGTAACGGATGTCTCACTACTTTACATACTCATCTGGTGGCACTGGTTCTATTGTGGGTAGGTGGCTGAATCAGCTTTGCATGGTCAGCATCTTTGGGATCCTCCTCCATTACTCACATGTTCTTCATTCTCTATCCCCAGATCATCATATCTGTTATGTAGGGACATTTTAGGGGAGGGTTCATACTTCTGCCCCAAGCATCTTATGAGTTACTTGTGAAGGCAGCTCAAGGCTGCTTTCAAACTTACCTCTACCTTGACTTGCTGTCACTCAGCATGGGACAGCACATGGTATCACATGGTCATCTCCCACTCACATTCCCAGATACTGTGCTTCCTGGTGAGTTCCTCTTGTAACATAGCTACTTGTTTGAAGAGTTCTTTTAGCTGGGCACACTTGGACAGCTATGACCTCCACCTCTGCCCTCAGGTGCTAGAGGGACTTCCAGGTGTAACTGCTCCATGCCATCTGAGGTCTGGTCAGTTATTTCAGTCTTTGGGAAGTCTATTTGAGTGGAGATGTCAGCATAGCTAGGCTGTAGCACTCCTGTTTGCAGTTTCACCCTCATCCTTGTAATTGCAGCAGGTGGATGCCATTTTCTTTCAGCAGGTCACAGTCAACTTATAGTTTTATAAAATGATAATTATTTTGAAATATGTTATCCTTCTAATTCTAATGCCCTAGAGTAGGGCATTCCTGGTAGGCTTACACAGCAACCAGCTAGCTGAGGTGACTGTCAGGATTGCAGCCTAATCCTGTGGGTGAGTAGAGTAGACAGAAGCCTGACAATAAGTAAAGTGTACTTCCTCACACATGCAAGCTACCAGTGCACACCATGATCAATGGCTTTCCCTAGGGACCAGCTATATGTGGCCACCCACAGTCTGAACTGGCTACAGGGACCACAATCACAGCCCCACTCTTGCCTGTCCCTCTCATGAGACCTGTCACCAGCCAGGTGCTCCCTGCCTTCAACAATTTAGGTTCTGTAGTGTTTAAGCCATACAGTTGGTAGACATGTTAAGGGTGAGATGGTATTTTATACAGTGTCCTATTAAATTGCAGTGGAATAATCTTAGTTTAAAAATAATAAAATCACATAGAAATGTAGATTTTATTCTGTTGAATAGTATTTCTATCTTTTTTAAAAACTTCCTGATAAGCTCTTATGCTGACTTGGGTATTTCAACTTGGTATTTTTCCTACTCAGCACTCCTTAAGATCTTAAAGCATGAATTGAATATAGTTTAGCAAGCAACAGTCTGTCACTGCAATTAATTAATAGCCAGGCAGGATTTTTGAAGCACTACATATTTAGTTTATTGATTTTTGTACAATATCGTATGTTATAGCTCACTATACAGACTTTCCGTTGTCATACATAGAACTGCATTAACTGCTGACAAGTCTGCTTCTTATATTAATGTGTCTTGAAAGAAATGAAATTTGGATGATTGAAGATTAGAGAAAAGAGGATCAAAAAGTAAAAATATTGTTTAAAGAAATTCTGTGTCGCCATAGGTCACTTTATTTTAATACACTTTAAGTATCAGCATCAACACCACTTTGTTTAATGGAGGAGCCAGTAAAGCTTTCTCTCTTTCTTTTTACCAGTGCCTACCAATTACAAAAAAAAAAAAAAAAAAAAAAGTCCCACAATATAAAGAAGATACTAACATTTATAGGCTCAGCAGAGGCACTAATTTTATTACAGACAATTTTCTCTGTATCTTGCCCCAGGGAGCAACTCAGCTTTCCACAGGTGATCTTCATCTGCCTTTCACACTCTCTAAAAAACCTAATGGATTCACTACCTTTCCTGTCACTGACATTCCTTTCTGCTCCCCATTTGCCAACCATCTTTTGCCAAATTATTTAACTGACTAACATAATTAAGTTAAACCCCAATAAATTGTATACTTAACTAGATGTTTGCATCTTCTGAAGAAGAGCCTGTGTGTCCTCTTCCCACAAAGTGTATGTTTCTTGACAGTAATCTCACAATTCTTGAATTACTGAGACCTTCATAACTGTTAAGATACCAGTGTGTGTAAAGTTAAAAATGAAGTGAAATAGTGGTTAATTCAAGCAGAGTATAAGAAGAAAACAAACAAACAAAACAAATTTTAAATTTCTTTTATTATCTTTACTGAGATTTAGATCACACCCTTGGGCAAATGAAGATGATTAAATGGGGGAGGACAAGTTTTACTGGGTATAGGTGGTGAGATGTTGGCAGTGGGAGTCTGCAGGCACTCTCTGTGAGGAGACACCAGGACCTGCCCTATTCCAGACACCACCAGTTCCAGACAGCTCCAATGGACCCACCACAGGGTATGGTCGAACCCCTCAGCCAAGGTGGTAACACTTCTGGGAAAGTACATTTAAGAAAATGCAAAAATGCTGCCATACAGTGTGAAAGGTGAGAGGAAAAAATGTGTGAAAAATAGTCCTGTGATCACCAAGGTGAGAGAAGGAGGGAAAGTAGCTGTTCCAGGTGCCAAGACAGTGATTCCCTTGCAGTCTTTGGAGGACCCACAATAGAGCAGATATCAACGCTGCAGCCCATATTGCAGTCCATGCTGGAGCAGGCTCCTGGCAGGAACCTTCTTGGAGAAGAACCCATGAAGGAGCAAATTTTCTAGTGAGAGCTACAGCCGACAGAGGACCTAAGCCAGAGCAGTCTGTTCCTGAAGGACTGCATCACGTATAGATTCATGCTGAAGCAGGGCAAAAGTGTGAAGAAGAAGGAAGAAGAAGCAGAGAGGGACTGTTATGAAGAGATTCTGTGTGAGGCAAAGGACGTGGGGATCTGATGGAACATATCCAGGTGTGGGGGGAGAATGGACTTCGTCAACTCCATGGGAGTTATAAAGAAAAGACATTTATTACCCGTACATCCCTTGGTTATACAGAGCAAGCTTCACTGACCATACACACCAACAACGATTGGATACATGCGATACCCACACACTGTTCACATGCCTAAATCTACTACATGATTGGCTGTCATCTAACTCGCCCAGTACCCCCCATGTCCTGTTCTTCTTTACTTTGCTCTGCTTTATCTTCTTGCTTCATTGTCTTTTCTACACCATTCTTCTTCTTTTGCGCTCTTTCCATGGTTCAAGGACAGTTCCTGATAACAGTGTCTGTTTTCTTCCAACCAAGATCCCACATCCAGGATTAATCAACATAGTTCCACCAATGTCTGGAGAATTTCCATGATATACTTTAGTTTAGAATATGTAATTTGTGTGCAGAGATGTGAAAAGTGTGCATGAGGGCTACTGTTTAAAAAAAAAAAAAAAAAAAGATTGTTGAATAATGCATGAGAAGTCTACACCTTCGCAGTTTCTATGTGTAGGCAGTTCTAAATACTACTGTGTCTGATGAGGATAATCCACGCTGTTGAGCTGCTCCCACCAGAGCACTTCAACCCCCCCTCACTGACCATGAGGTTCCCTGTGTGGTCACTCAAGACAGTCTTCTGGGGGAGTATATCAATCTGTTTTTTTCCTAGAAATACTGCTACAGTTCCAATGTGAAGAAATAACTGAGATCTCCATTCTTATCCAAAGATGACAGTAATTTTGCACAGTATACATGGCATCTTATTTATTTCAACACCTTCACTAAAGCAAAAGTTTTTTATCCTTTCCTGTGAAAGGGTATAAACCAGTTTTGATTTGTCTAGTTGCAAGACCAAAGAAATACACTCCAGATGCCCAGCTAAAGTTTGTCTCCCTGTGCATCCAGGAATGCAATGGTGATAAGTCCAAAGAAGATGTCTGTCTAACCTATGTAGCAGAAGCGAAAGGACTTTCAGATCCCTGGATAGTTTCTGAATTTTTTTCGAAGTGTGGTGTTCTGCTCAAGAGCAAGTAGAACTTCACTAAACCCTAAATAATCCATAAAATAGTATCAACAAAGTATATTTTATGTGAAGCCCAAAAGGTACTTGATTATAAATAATGAAGGCTTAAAGTGGTATTTTTTAATGACAAAGTGTAATCCTACTTTTACATATGTTGAATTTAACAGAAATTTGTAGACTATTAATAATGCTAAAGCAAGTGGGTTTTGTAGACTGAGGAATTTCTTGACCACTACATGCAGTAGGAGCATTTAACTTTAAATAAGTTACGGCACTGTTGTAGCCTCACAAATAAAGTGATACTATTTGACTATCTTCATGCTAGACAAAAGCTTCAGTAAATCAGATCATACTGTGTATATTTGAAGTTAGTACACACATTATTAGTCACTTCCATATTGTGGCATCAGAATCCCTTAATAACTGAATTCCCCTTTCCCAAGTGGAATAATTCTGATATTTTAACATTTATAAAACTGAGGTACTATTTTCAAATGCTGAAATTTTCAGGGGTATGTGAAACTCCAGTATGTAACTGGAAATACTTAAGTAAATATTGCTTTCAGATAATTTCAAACTATTCAGTCTATTTTGTACTTGGTGCTTGTATTTCCACAAGAAGTTAATATCTGAGTATCTCTTTTGGTCTTTCATTTCTACACAAAATGATTTTTTAAAATAATAATCAGAATGATTGTTTTTATTAATATTTTTATTACTTTTTTTTTTACATAGAAGCTTTGTTTTTCATTTAAAAAGTTGTAAGAAAATACAAACCTTCACTGCAATTACAAAAGAGTTTTAGCCTTAACCTATGGGAACTTAGAAAACAGTTGCATTCCAATTCCTACAAACAAGGTGCAGATATTTTTTCTTTTATCTTGTGCTCATAACCAGGATTTCTCAGTGACTCCAATGTGGCATTTTTTATAATAAAAATTGCTCAGACTTTACATAATATTTATGACATGGCTCCTGTTGGAGTTTTTTTGGTGTTGTAAAATGCTTTAATTTCTAAGTTAAGGTAGTATGGCAAGCAACTTGCCAGCTGTTTGTACTGCTGAAACACCTTGCAGAGCCAATTTATAAAACCAGAAAAAGCAAGAGTACTTAGCTAATACAATAAATTTTCTTTCTTTTTCACTCAGATGGTTATTTTCAAGTATAATTTTTGACCTGTGTTCTTATTTTAGACAATCTACTTCAGTGTTTGTGTTACCGCTAAGTACAGTACATTAATAAAGAGACAAATATATGTGTATGCGTGTATATGTATGCGCAAATTAGAACTGTAGTGTCCTGATTCGAGTGATAACAGAGCTAATTCTGTTCAGTGATTTTACTTTTCAGTTCAGTACTTCTAACTAACAGCACTTTCTAAAGTCAGCAGCCTGTTT
>JAAGNO010025324.1:7231-31227 GCA_033439905.1 Ceryle rudis | reverse complement strand
CAGCCCAGCCCCGGCGGCACTAAACCCTCAAGCTGCAGCAGACTCCGGCCCGGCGACCCCCTCACCATACAACCAGCGGCCATAGCACCTCCCCGCGCGCCGCCGCTCAGTTCCCGCGGCTCCCGCGTCCCGTAACAACGGTTCCGCCCTTACAGGAGCCGCCGGAAGGGGCGGGCGGAGCAGTTCCGGCCGCGCCTGCCCGCTGAGGGGAGGTGCTTTGACAGGCCGCGGGGCGGATGGGAGCCCGTGTTCCTGCCGCTGCCAGGCTGGCTGGAAAGCGAATGCGGTTAGAAGTGTAGTCCCAAAAAAGCGTCCTTCCTCCTTCATCCGGTGTGCACAATCAATCCGCATACAAAGCCGAGATACTCGTTTTATTTCGCTTCCACAGAACGAGGCGTTTGGTGATAAATGGCAAATTCAGCCCCATTAGCTCCAACAGCAGCAGGTTATATACAGTAGCAATAACAAAGAAGCTGTGTATGGTTGATTACTGGATTTTACATCAAATAAATGTACACATGCTCCATCAATTACCTAATTAATTATACCATTATCTAGTTCATGGTCCTACATTTACATTCAAGTTCTCTTAGAAGTGTGGTTCTCAGTATTAAGAGGTCATGTCAAGGACACCTTGTATTTAGATAAACTAGAGGCAGATTTGGACAAAGAAGTCGTAAAGAGGCATTAGCTACAAAGGTTGACAGAATTTTGCTGTCTTTAGATACTGCTCTTAGTTCCTGTTTCTTGTTTCTGGTTATTTTAACCCTCTAGTTCATTCCATCCTTTAGTTTTAGGGGCATTCCATTCTTGTTATCCTGGTTTGAGACCAGTTCAGTATATGCTTCAGTCAGCCTTCAGAGAATGAAAACATATTAGCACGGTTAACAATATTAGTTCACTTTACACAATGTAAGGAGATGCTGAAGTTTTACTGGAGACTCTGGTACTGTTCATAAAACAAGCTAAAGGGCAGCCTGGCCTGGGCATAAGGCCTGTGCTGTGCGAAAGCTCAGAGCTGTCCGTGAGAGATAAAGGACACCCCTGGGCAACCGAGGTAACACCAGCATCCAAAGCCCCTCTGACAGCTTTGAAACCCTCCCAGCATCATCCATGAGTAACTCCAGCAAGACCGACTCCAGGGACTTCCAGAATAGACAAGCAGCAAGAATAGCGCAGAAACAGAGTTGCTCTGCAAAGCTTTCCTATGATTAAGTCATTAGTCAAATAGTGTTGTACCTGAACGCACAAAGGCTGTAAAATCCTGGTGTAAAACCACATTTGGGGTGCCCTGATTTGGCTGGGACACCTCATGCACACAAATAGCTACCCTTGAAATTCTCAGCTTTGCATCCTGGCCTCTCTCCTTGGTCAGCACAGGCCTGTTATAAATCATAGAATCATTTACATTGGAAGAGACCTTTAAGATCGAGTCCAACTGTTAACCCAACTCTATCAAACCCACTGCCACACCATGCCGCAAAGCACCGTATCTACACATCTTTTAAACATGTCCAGGGATGGTGATTCAACCACTGCTCTGAGCAGCCTGTTCCAGTGCTTGACAACCCTTTCAGTGAAAAATAAATTCCCAATATCCAACCTAAACACCCCTGGTGCAGCTTGAGGCCATTTCCCCTCATCCCATCAGTTGTTACTTGTGAGAAGAGACCAGTACCAACCTCTCTACAACCTCCTTTCGGGCAGCTGTAGAGAGCAATAAGGTCTCCCCTCAGCCTCCTTCAGACTAAACAATCCCAGTCTGAAGCATGAATTTTCATAATGTAGCACATTGCCTGTGCCAGTGCCACAACAGCCTGTTTCACGCCATTGGGCCTCTCCCCAGCACGGTTCTTACCACAGCACCAGGAGACATGCTTCCTAACTTTGTGCTGCAGTCCAAGAAGAACACAACCTGCCTGTATTTTGCAGGTTCTTTGTCAGACCACCACATGTTGTACTCCTTCCTCTTCATCCTCTGGGCAAGAGGTGTTCCAGTCCACTTTATCTCAATAGCTCCTGATTTGTTCATAAATGAAGAGCACTTCTTTGTTTGGAGGCCCTGTGACTTAAAAGCTTGGTCTTTTTGGAGGGAGCTTGTTGTACTATGTGAAATTCGGTAACGATAACAGAGTTCTCTCCAGTTATTAAGGAACTGACAGCTTTATCCAACACAGAGGGAACTGAGGCCCTTGGAGTTACTGGGCCTGAAGAGATACATTCCTCCCTCAGACGTGGCCTTTCTGCCCATATAGCTATGCATCTTGGATCTATAAATCTGAAGCAGTTTCCAGAATGACCTATTCTGTTCCTCATTAAATTCTTTGGCATTTGACTACTAGCTTTTCTTTCTCTGCACAGAAATAAGCCAAAACACAGAAAAGATGCTAGATGTACCTGAGGCACTAAAGAAGACTTGTTCAATGCATTTTAGAGAAATATGAAGTCATTTGGTGCACCCTCACTTATGAAAGCGGGAAATGGGAACATCTGTTTTATTGAAGGATTCCACCACGCAAAAAAAATGCCAACCCACCTTCTGGATCATCCAATAGCAGTATCTATGGTGGCCACAGATGGCTACCTCACTCATGAAGTCCTCAGGCCTGAGGTACCACTGCATAACACCAACAGCCCGAGGAAACAGCAGCCCATCAGTGAGACATTCACACCTGCAGGAGTCCAGAAAAAAACATCAAAACTAAACAGAACTAAAGAGTATTCATGCCAAGGTCTATGGAAAGAAAAAGGCCCTTAGGAACAACTGGCATATATCAGGTCCTGTGGTGGAAACAACAGGCTCTCCAGATAACCCAGTTCAGCCAGGGCAGCGGTGGCCAGGCTGTGTCCCAGCACCCGAACATCTCTGTGGGGGTTTGGGCAGGGTGGGATTTTCCCACCACTCAGAAACCGCGGTCCTGGGAGCCAGCCCCCCTCCCAACGCCCCCGAACCTCAGCCCACGTGCTGTCACCCTGCCCCAGGCAGCACGCAGGTGTTACCACTGGCTGGAGAGACATGGCCAGGCTTTTCTTCAGATGACCACCTGAGGGCAGGCTGAGGCCTCTTCCAGCCTTCAGTTTCCTAAAGATATAGAAATACACAGGAAAACGGGATAAACCGCAACACGATTCCATTAAAATGAACTGTGCCAAACTCACCAGCTTCTTTGCTAAGACTATCGTAACTCCAGGGAGGAAAAAAAACTATTGAACCAGCCTCTTTCAAATACCTCTTCTCAGCCTGCAACACGGTAATTCTCAGCAAGTCCTTCCCTGGGGTTATTTGTAGGACCATGAACCAGGAAGAGACCAGAAGGCCCAGGATGTGCCAACTGTGCCAAACGGACAGGGGCTTGCACTGCGCTGCAGTCCCTGCACGCAGCGAGGCAGCACATGGCCACCTTGGGCAGCAAAGCCCTTGCACAGCATCAGACCCACCCAGGATTCCAGTGGGTCGTTCTTGCATGAAATTACAGCTAATCTTTGACTTCAAGGCCAATTCAGAAAGCTCTGAGCTTCCCACTAGAGTGAGTCAGTCTAAGTTTAGCAACTAAACTGAATGTTCACTGCTTCTGTATTGCAAACCCCAGTTCTCACGCGTCCCATTAATATTTAAACTGCTGAGCGCACCAGTTTCTGTACACACTTCTGCAGTTAAGAATATGCCAACTGGGGGACAGTGTGCTAGGCTTCAGAAAGCCACTAGGGTTGCTTTCCTAGAAAGGCCAATGTTTTCAACAAGACCAGCGATGGGGAGAAGTATTTATTCCCACTTTGCATCCAGAGAGCAGAAGAGGGATTTGGGCAGCCTGAGCAGACAGCTACAAGGAGACAAAAATTGCAGGCGAAGATCAATGTCTTCCAGGGACTTGCTGTCCATACTTCCCTCGCTGCTGCTGTGGAAGGAGGCAGCTGCAGACAGTTTAGGCACTGCAGAGGAGACCAGCTCCACCAAGGAGCTCAGATGATGACAGTGCCAAGATCCCATTGCTTCAGCTGCATTACATCAGCTGCAGATGTAGCTTGCTGCCACATCAGGGATTTTCTCTCTTACTAACGACTTCATCCTCCAATCTGTGCCCTACCTACTTATTTATAGCCCACGAATTTTTTCTCCCACCTGCCTTTGTGCTTATTTTCTTTTATTACAGAGTTAAGAAAAAGACAGGAGGAAAAAAAAAATCTTTTCCTCAAGTAAATCTCTCTCTGACCTAGATGCAAATTTGTTCAGGCAAGTTCAGAGAGCTTTGATCCTGCGTAAGAGAGGAAAGGGGAGGGGAGCAGACTCTCCTGTGATCAGATCGGATCTTTACTGCTGCCTAACAACTAGGCAATGAAGCCCAAGCCACGGGAGTTTAAAGAGGAAGCTCAGCCAAAGGTCACCTGTCTGTCCTAGGTGCTTGTTATCAGAGCCTTGAAAAGAGGGAGGAAGGTGACACGAGCTGATGATAGCAACAACCGTAAAAGGCTGACAGGGCTGGGGAGCCCATCACCCCTTTTCAGCCCTCAGCACACAGGGGAGTGAGCTTTGCCATTCAAAAAGGGAAGGGTCAGCAGAGCCCTGGCTCTGGAGCTGCTCAGGCCACTGAAAGAAAGTTTTTGTCTGTCAGTCCCAAAGCATGACATGGCAGACAGCCAGAAAGCACCCTGTTAATTGCCATGCTGTATTTTATTTGCTGTTTGTACTACTTTCACTGCTCATCTCTATCACTGAAGTGGTGAGGCGAAAGTGACAAGGGGACAGAGACATACTGACATCAGGAAATACCCTGGAGCACCAGCAGAACAGGCTGCTGCTCCCCGTTTGAAACTATACAGCTCTTCAGCCATGAGAGAGGTGGAGGGAAGGGAGCTCATTCATGCTGGCAGCTCCCAGAACTGGCCTAAAGGAGGAGAAAGATTCAGGAGCAAGAAATCCTGTTAAACTGGATTCAGCCGGAATCCCATCTGCAGCTTTTGGGGCATCTACAAAGCTCTCTCTGACCACTTACATCGGCTCTAGTGTCTTAAGCCACTGCGCGATCTTCAAATCTGTTACAAAAATGTACATCCCACCTACCTTTAAAATACCTCCCAGTACAAATGGCCCTAGCTCTGCTGGCCTCGCCGATGAAGGGCCAGCAGCTCCTTTTGGTCCCTGGACTTTTCCTGCTGTTGCTGCAGAGGTGAGCAGAGTTCAGGCTTCACTGAACTCATGATTGCATAAACCCAGAACCCAAAGTGCAGGGAGACTGGTTAATGGGAAAACGCAAGCCGAGTTCGCTGGAGTGAAGAGACCTCTGGGACAGGGAGTTCGCCACTTGTGGGCCACCCAGCAGGGGCATTGCCACACAGACCCACCCACCTACTAAACAAGAAAGGTCTTACCAGCATGAACAGTGCTGGAGGACCGTTCTTCAAGTACTTCATCTCTCTCCATGAGGCTACTTTCCAATCAATGTTGATCGCTGGGCTGGATCACATTTGGCTCTAATTTTTAAGCCTATAATCTCATCAAAAATCTTTGTCCCAAAATATCCAAAGTGCAACTCCTCACACTGCAGATTAGCAGTTTATTACCAACTCTGTTAAGACTCTCTTCATTACTAACTCTATTAGATACTGCTTACTTCCACCTCCGTTAGGCTCTATTCCCTCCCAAGCCGTGATGCCCACAGGACTGGGGGGGGGGGATGTTTTTAGAAGGAATGATTTCAGTGGTTGCATTCTGGGCAGACCTGTGCTCACACTTGGGTTTGTTTCTAGAGGGGTTTCTGCATATGTGGAAAGCTCTCAAAGTATATGATCTTTGATTTCTAAGAATCTCAGCTTGATTGCTGGGCAAAATTATTAAAGTGCTTGTGGACACACTGCTTCTGCTTTGGTGGGTATTGGATTTGGTGGGCATTGGATTTGGCAGCCAAATAGTACTATAAAGAAGAGGACCAGGAGGGCAACCCTCTCGCTGCTCCAGAAAGCTCTGGAAGTGTGGGAGCAGCTGTTGGTGGAAATGGATGGGTGCTGCTGAAGCCAGGAGGTGCTTCAGCCCATCACTTGGTGGGTGCAGTCATCATGGGTGGAGATATCTGTGTGTTCCCTGCAGGGTGAACCATCTGGGCTTCTGGAGAGATGCTGTCCATACATCTCTGGGGTATCCAGGGCTCTCCATTTGAGGCCAACTCTTCATCCTCTGCATGACAAAAACCTGCAGAGGTGCTCCCCTGCCCAACATCTCCTCTTTGAAGAGTTCTTCATTGATGGTCACACATTTTCCACTGCCACTACATCAAACAGACTGAAACTAGTCACTTTCCACCATTTTCCAAAGCTTCTGCAGAAAGCAGGGGATGAGAATCCGGTGTCACAGGGTGCTCTTTACCCCTGTCCTGGAGGGCCAGGAGAAGCCGTGTCTGCTGATGGCTGCAGCTCATCCAGAGCACAAAGGGATGGTGTTTCTGTGGGAGATGACTCCCTTTTAATTTCTCTTGTCCCAGCTGAACCAAGTTTCCCTTGCTGGCCATTGCCCTGAACATCCAGGCCACATCCTGCCAGTCAGCAAGCAAAGGCCAACTGGTACCAGCTGACTGTGGTTACCAGTGGAACATTCTGACATGCCATTCTGATGCCTGTGCTGAGTAGTGGTGACATTACAGTGTGGCATCACAGTGATGTGTGACAATGGTGTCCTGGCAGAGGGGAGCAGCCAGAGGAGAAGTTGCTGAAGAGTACTTGTTGCTGATGGTGGGACTCCAGAGTCCAGAAGTCAATAAAGCTGTTGAACAGCAATGAGAGGACTGTGCTGTGTCCAGTTGTGGGCCGACAGGGAGGAGTGGGAATGACTGAAGCATTGGGCATCCCAGTGCCTCATTTCTGAATCTTTCCAGACAGGCACCTCTGACACATATAGAAATGTCCTTATGGTCTTTGCTGTGATGGTGGCTCTTGAGCTCCTGGCTTCACAGTCCTTGGAAGAGAGTGAGGAGCAGCAAGGCTGAAGCTGCAGTCAGTGCCTGGAGTAGTGGTTGGAGGGGTCCTTCCTCAACTGGACATTATTTCACCTTCCCCTTGTGTTACCCTGACGAGGTCCTTTATGCTCCCCTTTATTTCCTTCTTGGTTGTCCAGCAGTGTAGGGAATCCCACTTCCCAAGCTGAAAGAATGCAAGAAAATAGAAATCTCATCCTGTTTGCTGCCCATATCAAGAGAAGAAAGAGAAAGGCTTTGTGATTTGAAGAGCACTGCTTCTGCAAGGGAACAGGCTTGTGCCCAGGCAATGCGCCTCACCCGGATTTCCACAGCCTCCACGGGGCTGCTCTGTAGAATCAACTGGAATTAAAATGCTACAAGGGTTGTACAAAGGAAATAGAAGAAATGGGAGGTGTGCAAATCCCCTTTACTTGGTTTGCTTCCACTGCTTCTCTTTGCTCTTTCACGTGTAGTATTAAAAGCAACAAAATCAATCCTGCTCTGTAAAGCTTTTGAATCAAGCCCCCCTCTACAGGATCTGCTTTTTCTGTAGAGAGGGCCCATCTCAGGAACCCCGAAGTCAATAAATCTGTTGAACAGTTGTAAGCAATGAGAGGACTGTGCTGTGTCCAGGAGTGAGTCTGCAGGGAGAAGCAGGGATGTCTGCAGCCTTGGGGATCCCAGTGCCTTCATTTCAGAAGCTTTTGTGATTCACTGGAGGAAGATATTGCAAGTCTTGGCTGCACATTATTTGAAAGACAAGCAAAATACTCCCATCTCTAAACACTGCAGGACTGCACAGCAGTAATCTGTAGCTTCTCCAGGCACTGATAGTATTTTTGCTCCAAGAGAAACCTAATGGGCTGGTGAAAAATCGGCATCTTTGCCTCTGAGCTGCATGGCTGTTTTCGGAGGACCCCAGCCCAGCACACCAGGACAGTCAACCTGTGCCTGATAGGGACTGTCATAACCTTTGTCACAGCTGCCAGGCACGCTCGCACTCCAGGCATGTGGTGCTGTGACGTGCTCTGACCTTTCAGTGCACTCCCTCGCTGGCACTGGCTGCATTGTGCCTGCTCTTCAGCCTTCTCTAGCCCTGGGGGAGATTAACTCGGAGGAAGATCTGTTGGCTATTGTTTCTTATATCTGGTGAGAAAGGGAAGGAGGTAGACAAAAAAGTTTCCCCTGAGATACCCTCTCTGGGTTTGAAGAGCCGGCTTCACCTTTTCCCAAGCCAGCCATGTAAGTGACACCAACGCAATGCTCCAGGCACTGCTGCAATACTCAGAAAGCTCCTTCAGGCCAGCATTTAAAGATCTGTGAACAAAGACTCCTCATATGTCCTGAGATCAGTCCTGCAGCCAAAAAAGCTGCCTGGTAGGAAACTGACCTTTCAAAGGGGCTATGAATACTTCTGCCAAGCAAGGGGAAAGGCTTTCCCTTGTTGAAAGACACTGCAGCAAGCCTTTGTGTGGTGCAAATCCTCTTCGTGCATTGATCCTGCTGGCAAAGGACCCGTCTATGGCACCTGGTATCTGAGCTCCTGCTTCTCTCTCTCACAGCCCAGTGTGAGGCAGGTTGGCTGCAGCATTTTGTGAGCTCTCTAAGAAGAGGCTATTCCTAAGGTGACAGAGACCCAGCAGACAGCTGTGAGCTCAGAACAACCCCTGAGCTCACCATGTTAGCAGTCCCAGGTTCCTGTTCTCTGACAATCTGTTCTAAGCTCTGGCTGAGTTTGGAAGCAGTGCTAAAAGCTGGCTTGTCGCTATCGCACCAGTCAATGAAGAGCTTGTCAACCTTCTGTTGCTGGTGTTGAGTCACCAGCAGCAGGACAAGGGCAAACATGACTGTACAGTAATTCCTCTACATAATGGTTTATATCTAAGTGCAAATCCTTCAAAATGCTGTAATAGAACTTTAATACTGCATAAAGCACTGGGAAATGGGAGGAGCAGAGGGTATTTCACTGTCTAGCTTCAGACTTTCCAAATGGATGTGAATCCTCCACCCAAAACACACATTCAACTAACAAACCACTTCCTAATGCACCCTAAACCTTGAAAAATGTCCGTATTCAGCTTTTGGCTTTCACTATCTCTGGAAAATGCCCTGCAATTCAGGCTTGCTTTAAGGGTAAAGCTCACCAAGTGTTCACACAAGTCAAGGAACAGCAAGCAATGTGCAGTTGCTGGCCACAGGACAAAGGCTTTGGGGTGGAGAGCCAGGACCCAGTGATCACAGCCATCTCTCCGATCTTTAGGAAGCGACTCATTTTGTTTTCTCCTGTGAAAGCAGAAAGGGGAAGAAAGGAACTGGTTGTCATGGGAAGATGGACAAGGCAAAAAAAGATAGCTGCTACAGCTACAGTGTGTTTGAGATGTGCTGCTTTGAATCATCCTGAAGTGTAGGAAAAGCCACTGTCTCCTACAGCACCTCCGACCTTCAAGGAAGAATTTATTTCTCACCACAAGTCACCCAGCCCTGCATTTCTAGGTCAGGTTTTACTCCCTTTTGGAGGGCAGACACATTCCTCTGCCTTTCAGCTCAATGCCAGGTCCACAGTGTGCCTGACAGATAAACCAAGCTCTATCAAGACCAAGAGCATTCTTGTCTATCACTGTACCTTGACCCATTGTACAAATTCTTTATCATCAACTGCTGGAGATACAGGAAGCAGCTGGAACCGAGGATGCATGTGAAGAAGGGACAGCACATCAAGCATCTCAAAAATAGAAAGATCAGAAAGGTTAGGCTTGAATTACGTGAGGCAGACAAAGCCCATAACCGCTGCCAGGAGGATGAGTAATTCAAACAGTGGATGCCTGTACATGAAGTAGAGATTTTTTTTTTTTTTCCCCAGTTACAGCAGAGGAATGTGTTCTACGTAGCTGACTGTTGGCCTTATGCTTTGTTTACTTTTCCAAAGACAAAACCAAAAGGGACACCATGTCCCACTTTGTTGAAGCACAGAAGGAAGCATCCAGGAAGGAGGAACACAGAATCACAGAACGGTTTGTGTTGGAAGGGACATTAAAGATCACCCAGTTCCAACCTCTCTGCCATGGGGCAGGGACATCTTTAACTAGGTCAGGCTGCTCAAAGCCCCATCCAGCCTGGCCTTGAACACTTCCAGGGAGGAGGCATCCACAACTTCTCTGGGCAATCTATGCCAGTGTCTCACCACCCTTACAGTGGAGAACTTCTTCCTAATATCTAATCTAAATATACCCTCTTTCAGCTTAAAGCTACTTCTGCTTGTCCTATCACTACATGCCCCTGTAAGAGGTACCCTTCAGTTTTCATGTAGACCCCCTTTAGGTACAAGACAAAGTCCAGACCAGCCTAAAGGGAAACACACACAAACCCCCCTGTTGAACATGTAGATATTTACCTACACAGCATCCTACCACAGCCACACAGAAAATACCTGCTGGGCTTTGGGATGCTCCAAGCAAGCAGGAGAACAGGAGGAATATTACTCAACTGCTCAAGGGTTGCTTGGTTTCTTGAATAACCACCACTGCACAGAAGGACCAGACCCTCAGCTGATGTGAGCAGGCTCCACAGCCTCCACCATAGCTGCATTCATACTTACACCAGTTCAAGAGATGCATGGCTACTGCCCAGTTCTCAAGCTTGTGGTAACTTTTAACCTGTACAAGTAGAAGCACAATACCAGAATAAGGAAGTTATGTACTGAAACTTGTCCCCTGTGAGGGACTTTCCTGGAAAACCAGCATGAAAAAGGTGCTGCCTGGCCAGAGAAGTGCCACACCAAACAAGATGCTGGAGAATGGCCAAGCACTGGATCAAGCTGGGTTCTTCATTCACAGAAGACAGTACCTCTGCCAAGTGCAGGCAGTGGCTGAACACTTAGAATTAGAGCTGAGGTGCCAGGCTGGTTGTTTCTAACTCCTGTTATTTTTATTATGCATCTTTCGGTATTTTGTATTCACCTAAAGAGAGCCAGTGTCTCATTTCAGGGGGAAGGAGAACTTCACGCTAGGACCATCTGGTGTTTTGCATTCCTAGTTAAGCAGAATGGTCCTCATCACAAACCTAGGTGCACTACAAAGGCTCATAACTAGAGGGCAAAGAGGAAGGATCCCACTTGCTAAGTCAACTTCTTGAACAATTGGGCCTGGCAGCATTTTGTTCTGTCAAATTACTTCAAGGGTAATTTTTCTAATCAGCATAAGTTTATTAGAAATCACAGAGGTCCAGTGAGGGACTGGCACAAGGAGAGAACAGCTATTTCATCTGCAACTGTCCTGACCTTCAGGGAAAAAACCCTCCAGCATAACATAGTTGCCATAAATACTTAGAGCATGACAAAAGATGTCAGAATTGCAAGCTGTTGACATTATGGGATACTTAGTCAAAATGAAACCTTATGCCTTTCAAACCGAGCTGTAAAGACCAGCAAGTTTTATGACAGTGTGATATGCTGTTTCAGAGTTTAGAGGAGAGGGAAGTGCAGCTGACATTGAACAGAATAATAATTTCTCTGAAGGAAGTTAACTTCCACATGATACAGGACAAAGTCATTACCAAGTTCCATATCCACGCCAAGCAAGCTCATAAAAGGGTTAGACAGATCAATGTAGAATGAGTTCACCAGCTTTTATGTCCTGGGCTGTATCCTCAAGCTCAGGGGATTGCCAGGAGCATAGTGCACACCAGCACTATCCCGTAGTGTCTGCTGCTAGCTGGGTGGACATCTGGGCTCACTCGCTTGTACAGTCAGCCAAGGCTCAAGTACTGGAGGGTCAGTTTTGGTTGTGCAAAACAAAGCCTACTCATTTGGCGGTGTGGGATTTTACAGGCTTCTCAAAGTGTCTCATGCATTTAATACTTCCTTCTGTCTCTTGTGGGCCTGAGCAGAAGACAGGCCACCATCTCCAAAGAGGGCAGACACCTCCACACAGAGCCACTCTGCTACTTCTTTGTAAAGTATTACAACACACTGTGCAAACAAACAGTCTAACCTCGGGTGAAACAGATGTCTTAGATAAATCCCATGCATGGGATTAGTCACACTAATGTTGCAATCATTAGTGTCATGGATAAAAACGATCCAAATAAGAGGAGTATGAGAATCTTCCATCATCACTTATTTACATTAAACAAAGACTCTCAACTCTTGTGTGCTAGCCCAACAGCAACTCGCACCTCCCTGTTGTCTGTAAGCTTAGCTCAGGACTATGCTTGAGCAGATTTTCTGACAGAACTCTGGAGCAGGCTGTCTTGTTCTTACAACTTCAACCGTTTACTGCAACTGCTTTATACATGTTTCTTGCACATTACAGCTGCAAGGAATTGTTCCTGTAAAGATGTATCCTCACCTCCAGATGACATAATTTTAAGCTAAAGATGCCTGGTGAGAGCCGCACCATAAGCTCTTACACAGGCAAACATCCTTGTTCAGGGTGCTAGAGCACTGAACACTGCCCTGAGCTGAGGTATGGTTGCTGCTTTGCTGGTGATATTCTCACTCGTGATGCTTGCTCTGGGTTTAGACTGTGGAGAGGAGGCTTCAGCGTTAAAAAAAAAAAAAAATCACTAGTAAACTCATTAAATTGTTTTAAGTTAAACATATTTTTTATACAATCCCTGCCCTTACCAACTGAAATACAGCTGTGCAGATGTGATACTCTTACAGATTTTGACCTAATGCTTTTAGAGGAAGTGGAAAGATGACAAAGAGACAGGTTGTTGAGCTAAAGCAACAGGTCAGGTGGACAAACAGATACCCGACTGGTTTTCTTCAGAATGGGTGACTACTTACACAGATTGAGCAACTCCTCTGCCTCTGCTCTGCAAACACAGCCTGATGTCCAAACACCAGCATCAGAAGCAGCAGTGTTACTCTGCATTGGTATCACTTGCGTGCATTCTGTAAATAAACAAACAGTGACTCATAAGTGATAGGCCTGGAGAAACCCAGGGCAGGGGTTATGACACAGTCATAAGTCATCACCTTCTCATCTGTCCAAAGATACCTTTGTAGCTAATGGGACTGATTGCAGCATGTAATTCCAAAGAGGAAGCAACCCCAGATGCCGAGGCCAAATCCTCCTGCCCGTGCTTGCCACGAGTAGCACCTTGTCTGAGGTGAGTCCCACAGCAGCACAGGTTTACTCCGGCAGCTCACTGGCATTTGGGCTAACTGACAACAGCAGCTCTGGCCTGGCAGGATATCCCACAAAGTGGGAGTTCATGCTATATCCTCACCCTGAAGCACCTCTTCCCCCCAGCGCTGTGTGCCATCCCACCCTCCAGACAGCTACACTGAGTTAGCACTGGGCAAGTGAAAAAAGTACAGAAGATAACAGAATTAGAATTTAACCTTTGTCTGCCTAATGCTACTGACAAATAGCTGCAGGCAATCCAGAAACTTTTTCCACTCATTCACTCTCTAATTTGCGAGCAAGTTTGTTTCCTCTGCCATGCAAGAACCTCCATCAACAGCAGACCTAAGGAAACTTGGTCCCTCATGGGCTTAGTACTTCAATAATCAGTTTCTGCACGTTTGGATTTTTTTCCTCATGGCTACTATGGTTTGAGTCTGCTACAGCCTCTTCATTGGTCAGTGTATTGTAAGGTCTATACCCACTGATGATGTGGTTTCAGAGATCCCTTAGTGACCTTTAAAAGCTTTCCCGTTCTTTGAGCTTTTCACTGAACTGAAACATGGCCACCACATTCAAAGCTGCTGGCAGCAGGCAGTCAGCACAACCATGGCACAACTGTGCACTATCATGAAATTCAGCTTAAAACAGATGGAAGAGGAAGCCAAGAGTGAATGATATAATGGCCTAGCAAAAATCATTTAAAACACAAGAAAATTGCAATACCAAACCTGAAAAGGTGTCAAATCAGAAAATTCTTGTTTGTAGTCTCATCTCCTCAATTTCCACGGATACAGCCAAAATCAAACAGCTTCAACAGTCATCATCTAACTATCAGATCTTCAGCCCTGAGTGCCCAAACAGTAGGGAAGCTCTTCAGTCCAAATCTGGAGTCTTGTTCTTCTCTCTCAAACAGCAGCCAGCCACAACTGCTCTGCATAAACCCTCCTGTCACAAGAGGAGACTCAGTCCTTTATCCATGCAGCCCATCACCCTGCAGGACTGCCTGGTACCACTGGAGAAGCAGTTGCTGTATAGAAATGGATGGCCGATTCATGCTGGGACACTGGTCTATTTTCTTGTCCCTCAGCACGATCTCACCCAGCACAAGAGAACTGTAACACCAGTTTCCCTGCATGGTCCCAGTGGCCATACTGGGCTTAGCAACCAGAGACATCAGTGGCTAACTGGAGGCTGTGATCCTTAAGGCTTTCTCTGGTTGTAATCAAGCCATCTCATTCTTGTTGATGACAGCTTGGTGGAGAGGGTTCCCTGTCTGCTTTACATGGCAGTGTCTGAAAAACATGTGAGCAAAGGACAGAGACTGCCAGGATCTGCTTGCAGGCTGCAGAAAGCAGAGCCACACTAAGACCAGTCTGAGCTTCCAGTGACCTCATGCCATCTCTTCACCTCCCTTGACATGCATCCAGAGGCACACAGTCCTCTCCCTGTCCTTCCCCTCTTTCCCGGCAAGGCCCAGATGTGCTCTGCACTCCCACCCTGGGCAGCCCAGGTCTGGGCTGGGGCCACTGCACCACCCGAGCACTGTCAGGGTGGGGGACATGCAGGAAAGAGCAACCCTGGGTTGCAGTGAGCTCACTGCAGCACAGCCAAGGTGTTGTTGCTCCTTTGAGCAGCCTCTACTTTCAGATTAATTAAAATAAAAATTGCTTCATTCATGGGACATTTGAAGCTTGCAAGATGAGTAACTGCTGGGCAGCTACTCACTAGCAGCCCTAATTCTTATTCCAGAACCACGCTGGTGTTTACTTTAAAGACTCTCTATGTTCCAGTACGGCTTTTCCACTACCCACAATAGTTCGGCAACATCTGAGGCTACAGTAACCGTTAAACTGTGGTCCCGTGGTTCGAGTGAAACCTGCATTAAACAATATCAAGACTTATCTTGAGATGAGCTAACCAAAGTTGAGCAAATGAGAGCCATGGTCTCGCAACAGCAAGCTGTGCAGAGCCCCAGACTAGGGGGTGTGCTGCTGACACCTCCATCTCAAGAAGTCAAGTTCAAGGGCCACCTAACCTTATGTCTTACCCAGAGCAACACCACACACTTCCCAAAGAGGTGCAAGAACCCCAGACTGCCTGCATAGGTCTCAACCTGCCCTCCGATACCTCAGGACTGGTTTATGTCTGGACCATAACGCGCATTACTCCCTCGGGAAAGTAACACCATTCATTACAACACCAGGTCACCTTGCTTCCCATTTAAGAACCTGAGTTAGATGCTCTGACTTGCTAAATTTATGGCCTCACCAACTTCTGAAGACAATGAGACATACATAATTAAACTCAGTTAATCAGTGGCTAGAATTATTTTTTCACAGCCCAATCATTCTTTAGTTAAGTTCCACAATTTCACAGTAACAAGCTCCAGACAGGACAGAGATGTTGGGAACAGGAGGTTCTCCCCAGCAACCACACAATACATACTATTCCTGGGTAGCTATTTGTTACTACGAATCGTGCTGGGAACAGTGCAGTGCCCTGTGACACAGCAGATTCAATTTATAGTATAATCAAAAAGAAAAAATAGAGCAGCCTTGACAAGAAACACTTGAGTCACCCCTGCCGCTGTGTTTAATATTGTTGGAGAATTGCTCTACGCAGGGAGCAATTTAGAAAAAAAACTTGATGAGGAAAATCTTGTGATGAGGAAAACTCATCTGATTTCCTTCAGACCAGCTGCGTGCCTGCCCAGGACAGATGCACTCGGCGCATGCATGGAGATGGCTCATACACACCGAAGGAGCAACTCATTCAATAACCACACATTTGAGAGACAGTTTCTAATCAAAACCTTCCTCCAAGCAAAGATAATATGCTATCCTCAACATTCTCACCACAAGTACATGACAGCTCTAGCACTCTGCTGTCTACTGCACACACCAGCCTCATTGTGCAAGGACCCACCAAGCCAATGTGACAATCCCAGCCTCGGGGCATCCATCCCCTGTATAACTCAAATCTTGTGCTAAACACTTACCCTAGTTCGACATCTCGAGTAAGACTTCCAAGCTGTGGTACCCTGGCAGATGGCATGGCAATGCCTCCAGCTAGGATACATGCCTGCTGGCCTGCTTGCTTAATGGTCTGCTCCGTGGGGGTGCACAAAACATGGGAGATGGCTTTTCACTGTAGGTGAAAAAAATGTCATTCTGTTCAAAATGTCATTGCTCTGTTGCTTCCTACACTGACTTCTCTCTAGACTGCTGTGGTATGTTGAGAGAAAGAGCACTGCCTACCCTTGGGTTAGACAGCAGGGGAACTGGGATCCACAGAGAGATCTTCATATATTAAGTAGAAATCACCAAGATCAAGATACTGACAAGGGAGGACACTCCAGTCACAGACAGAGGCACACGCTTTATCTGGACAGCACAGCAGATGCTGATATAATGCAAAGAGCAAAGGCTGTGGGAAGCAACCATATCTGAAACAAAGCAAGCAACTCTGCAAGAACCTGTGTTCTGGGAAAATATCAGTCACACCTTCAAGCACCAGAGTCTGTGCCAAGTGCAACTGGAGAGGCTTCACTCAAGCTTAGCAAGCAGTGACAGGACAGGTGCTGAGCATTGGGTTGCTCAGCCAGCCCTGCTACAGTGAGCAGCATTGTCACTGGGATGAGGACCTGGGACAGGGACCCAGCAAACAGCGAGGCAGAGCAGGGCAGAGCCCTCTGCTCTGCACAACCCACCTCCCCATACACCTCTTCAATGCCAAGAACACAACACATGGAAATGTCAGTTCCTAAGGTAACGAGATTGGGTTGATCTCACTTTGATTATTAGTGAAGCCTGTGAGCAATTTCAGCTTCTCCTATCAAGCCTGGTTGTCTCAAAAACTCATGTTCCTGATAAGAAAAGGCTGCAGCTCTCTGCCTGCCTGGCTGGCTGGTCAACAAACACACAAGCACACTTCCCAGGTGAGAAGCATCCAGGGCACAAGGTGTCTGCAGCCCAGCTGATATCTAGGGGATTTGGGAGAGAAGTGAGGATAGCGAGGGGTATTAAGAGTTATTTTATCAGGGGCAAGTATGAGTGAAGTCCAACAGAATGTGGTGTTCACAGAGCAGTTTGTCCCTTGCTTAGGTTACAGTCAAAGGTTTACACTAAGGGCTTTCTCTTTTCTCAGTGGATATATATGACACGAGGTGTCAGCTCTGCTACAAGCAGAGTGGAGCAGCTCCAGGGTACTGGCACAGCAGAGATGAATTTTGGTTCAGGTCCCAGGTTTCCTTTTGGCATCCAGAGGCATTTGCTTGTCCTGTGTCCCCTTTTCACCCCTGGTGAGACAGTCCTGTCCTCAAGCAGGGACTGCTCCTCCAGCACAAATGGCACAGGTCTCCACTGCGCAGACACACGACCAAGGTAAGACCAGCAGAAACAACCTCCTAATTACCAAAACCAAGCCCAAGAAAGTAATTAAATGCCAAACAACCCCTGACAACTCAAGTCTCTATTTTCTCCCTTCAGATCCCCCATCACATCATGCAGTGGACTTGCTTGTTTTCAGGGTATCGCACATCCCACCAGCTGCAGGTTCACTTCTCCAACTGTTCTGCTCAGGGTAGGTGGAAAAGGAACAGGCCATGCTGCCTGCCACCTCCCCCAGGATAACCTTCCCTGCTTTTTCAGAAAGAATTTCTCAGTGGAGCTCAGAGCCCTACTAGATTCTCCTACTTTTGAATTTTTTTTCCTTCCACATGATGATGACCTACATAATAAGCAGGTCACTGGAACACAAGAGATGTTTTCCGAGGCAGAGGAGAAAAGCCAAGCAGTTCCCCTGCTGCGTGTGCTTCTGAGGACAAAGTGAAGTGCTGTTTCCCAGGGGTTCCACTCAACAGCTTCCTTCATGCTCTTCCTGCTTGAAATCAGCAGGAACTGCAGGGGTCCCACAGGGGACATGATCAGACCTTGAGCAGAACATCAGGCTAGTTAAGGACCAGCTCCACGGGGGACCAAGGGGAGCTTCATGAACACAAAGACCTCCTCACATGAAGAGTAAACATGCCATGTGCAGCCCCTGCGCACAAGGCTGTGAGCCCATACAATGGCTCAGCTGCACGAGATTCAACCCAGAGGGCAAGGAGAGTTTTCATCAAACAAGCAGCAAAGGAAGGGAAGGAGAAAGCAGGGAGGTGTGAAGGGGACAAGTCCCCACCATGATCCCTGTGGTGCAACCCCTCCTCAGCCAAAGAAAAGGTTTGGGTTTAGCAGGTCTGCAGACCACAGGAATAGGAGTCTTGAGTTGTGCCCAGCTGGAACAGTGCCCTCCCTGAACATCTGGCAGACAAGAAACAGCGTTAGAAGAGCTTGAACTCAATTTACTTCTCAAGCTCTGGTCATTTCTGCTCCTTTATGGAAAGCATTCATAAAGGCTTGCTACAATAAAGTTCAAACTGGGAATGAGTGGGATTTGAGTAGCCAAAAGAAGAGAGATGCTAGGATATCCCTTCAGCATCAGTACAGTTTAAGGCACGGCAGCACTGAACTGGACTGTTTCAGGATATTGTCTCCAGCACCATTGTCTCTAATCTTGCAGCTGATCTCTCCCCACTTTCCTCTCCCCCTGCCAAACAGGGGACAACACAGTGAAAGATGTAGGCCAGCATATCTAATCCCCACACCAACTGGTGCACTGCAAGCAGGAAGCTGCTCGTTACCTACCCAAGGGTAAAGCAAGAATCTATTAGAGAAATGAATGTAATGTGATCCGGCCTGGGGCCCTGCGTCAGTCCCAGAAGGGTACGCAGAGCGAGTAACCAGAGCAGACAAGAGTAAGAGGCTCTCTCCAACAGCCTTAGAGAGCTCCAGTAACAATAGTGCAAGTCTGGTAACTAGGTCACAGTTATGATTCTTAATTAATCCTGAAGAGACCCCATCTGACATGGGGAACATGACAGATAAGGTAGCTCATTAAGCCCAGAAGCAGGCCAGGGGTAATGCCAGAGCCCAGCCTAACCCCCAGAGATTTGGGGACAAAATCACAGTGGGCAGCAGCCGCTGCTCTACCCAGACTGCTCTCTACCAAGCTTTTATCGAGCAGACACACCAGGCTCTCCCCACCTCCTCCGAGAAAATGACAGCAGCCTGGACCCTGCTTATTAGTCACTGCCCAAACCACAGTGACATAAACCACGAAACAGGAGAGAGATGGGATGGAAATTGCCCCGGAGCAGGCAGGCACGGGGCTCCAGCAGAGGAGCCGTACCAAATCCTGCTGGACAGCTGAGCCCTGTCTCCCCAAAATGTGCTTCACCCACAACCCTGCTCTTCTCCCTCACATCTGTCTGTGCTGGGGTGTGCTATCCCAAGTCACTTCTTCCCCAGACTCCTCTGGGAGAAGCTGAGAGATACCAGCTTCTCCTCATGAACTTGCACAGAGGACTAAATTGACATGCTGGGCTGGCAGCTGCAGCCCTGAGACATGGGTGCTGTAAAAGGGCTTCAAGGCCAGTGGAGAGAAGGGTCTCACACTGCAGCTGAAGTTAGGAGAGGTTATGTGCCGGCAGGGCCAGGTTGTTCACTTGGCAGAAAGACCTGTCCCTGACCATGCCAGGAGAGCCCATCTGGCAGCAGGGACCAGCTGAGGGCAAGGGCATGAACGGCTGACACCTGGGAGAATCACCTAGGTGCGTGTCATCTGCCCTGGCCTCTGCAGCTAGCTGTGCTTTGCATCTACACATGATCCCTATGAATATCTTGACCTGCTTAAATCAACTGGTGACAGCGAGATAAGCTGCAAGAATGTTGATTGAGTTTTCAAGCCTTGTTTCTGCTACCTGAGCAATTGAAAAACAGCCATCAGCAAAGATGGCAAAATCTAACAGAGATTCTGAGGACTCAGCACAGAGCTGAAACATTAAAAGTAGTTAATTCAAAAGAGAGATGTGTGACTTATAAGCCCTAAACTGGCAATTGTTGGGACACAGGGGCAGCTTTGTACCAAAGCTGTGTCTCCAGGGACCCTTATTGTGCTCACTACCACCCCCAAAGGCATTGTATTCAGCAACACGCCCAACTGACAGCCCACCAGGGAACCAACACAACCGCACACAATTAAACCAGGACAAGCAGCAAGAAGAGCTGACAAGTAAACATAAACCAGTATTTCTGTCCAAGAAAACTTTAAATAGCAAACAAACACCATCGATGTACACATGCACTGTTCTCCCTCTTCTGAGTGCAGCTGGGTGAGGGACTGCACCACCACGAGATTGCTCCATGAAAACTAGGTCACTGGCTATCAAGCCCAAGAGACAGTGCAAGGACTTTGGGAAGGATGTGCTGAAATCACTTCTTCCAATTAAAACACAAGCTTAGGAAGCAGCTCTAGTTTATTTGCTCTTGTAATTGGAGCTTTAAATCTCAATTACTTGTTCAAAATCTCATTGTCCTTCACAGTAAATATATCTTGACAGGCTTTTTGCTGTGGAGGAGACAATGTAATTTGGGGAAACAAACTGAAGCAAACACAGTGAAGGTTACCCCCTTTCTAAGACTAGTACAGAGAGCACAGGTTGTGTTGAGCAATCCATGGTCCTAAAGGCTCACAAGGGAACCCAGAGCTTGCCCCTTCACTCACCCACAGAAGTGCAGCACATTTGTTTGCTGTGCCAAGCACCAGCCTCCTCTCTCCCTCCTCCAGCTGAAGTGCAAGACCAGGTGCTGTACAAGCACTGAAGACCCTTCTGGATTTGGCACTAGATAGCACAGGGATCCAGACAGTTGGTACACCTTTGCATATTAGAGTTGTTGGCTCCTTGTTTGTGGCTGAAGTGGTGGCTGCCCCCCCCTCACAGGTACCCCACCCTCCACTACAGGTCTCATTCCTGCTGCAGGTTGGACAGGATGAATGTCTGCAAGACTTCTGAGAGCCTGGCCTAGTAAGCGTGTGTTGCCCAGCATGACATCTCTCTCCCAAACTGCTTCTTCCAAGACATCGCTGCCTCACAAAATGCAGCTTGGCAAAAACATCCCTCCCTTGCACTCATCAAGACACAGAGATTGCTCAGCTCACTCCATCAGAGGCAGAAAAAATAACCTTTAAGTACTGAATGGGCTGAGGCAAAATGTGGCAAGGCAACCCAACCATGTCTCTGCTTGTTAAACACTGCAATAAACACTACACGCCAGCTGGGCAGCCTGTGCAGACTTCAAAGAGCCAAGCAACAGAAACACAAAACTGTCATCAGGGCTTTTGAGGAAATAGTTCAGCCACTGCTTAAAGCCAGCATCCCAGCTATAGCCTTGTGCAGTGGAGCTAATCTGAAAGTTTGCTGGTGGTACTGATGGCTGGAGAGAATCTGTTACCCTTCACCCTAAATTACTTCACACAGAGCCACCACCACCACATTCTTGCACGGCTTGGTACCTCCTCCCTTTGTGATCAAACACCTCTTATCAGTCCTAAGAAGAGGTGTATTAGGAGGGGTCTCCTGTCCTAACATAATTTTTTTTTTTTTATTAAATTAACACATTATCAAATATCACAGTAGAAACAAGATGCAACTTTTTCAGCACATAAACTCTGAATGGCTTTTTCTTAGAAGCAGAGACATGTCAAGACTAGCAGTCTTTAAAAGTCAAGATTGAGGAAAAAAACCCAACAAACCCAAACTACTCTCGTTCTCCTTGGAGCTTGTAGGATGGCTGCAGGAATTTTTGGACAAAGTGCAACCTCAGGTTTATAGCTTTGCTATTTCGGTCTTAATTTCTCAGCTGATCCCTTTCAACTTTTTTGTTATGTGATGTTTTCACTCCCATCTCTTTATAGGACATCTCCTAGATCAGGTTTTATGTTCTTTGCACAGTACTGGGACAATGTGAATTTCCAAGAGAAAGCTCGTGCATTTCACCTGATTAAGTAGAGGGATTCCTGAAAAGAAGACAGAGACTCTGGGTTCTTTACCACATATCCTGGAGATACAAGAGCAACACATTTTCCAACTATTACCACCACGCCAAGCCAAGACCTGACAAGACTAGGTTTGCTCAGCACACCAAGTCAGAGGTGATTTGCTCCTTTGATTCATTTAACCCCACTGATCTCAGCTGGAATGGTGTTCAGAGCAGCTGCAGAAGCATCAGGTCAAATAAACTATACATAGAAGAGACTGCCAGTGGGGTCACAGTACCCCAAGAAACCTCTCATCCCAGCTGTCCTGGTTAGGCCTCACTTGTACTCCTACTGGTACTGCCTGTGCTGCTTGGCAGGCAAAGCTGCCCAGATTCTTGCATGACTTAGGCTGTTTATAAGACAGTACAAACAGAGCACTTGCCAGCTTTTTGAAGAGTTCAGTACAAAGGGAAACAGGGAATGGAAGCCTCGTATAGTCCAATGACCTCAATAAGGCACAAAGTTTCTCTGGTCTGCAGCTCCCAAGTTCAGATTTGGAGATAGGATTTACTAATTTCCTCCCTTGATTATTTCAGCACTGGCTCCTTCTTCCCTATTGCTCACGCTCTTCTCATCTTAATACCTTATCACCACCCTCTATCTATAATCTTCAGAGCACAAGGAGGAGTAATATGTCTCGCACCTCAAAGGTTAAGCAACAAGAGCAGTCACAAAATAGCACAGCAAACCGCACAGGCAGAAGGCACCAGTACTTACCCTGGGACATGGTAGGGGCTGGATACTGAGAAGACTAGAGCTCATCCTTGCAGCTTTCTGCTGTGGCACACAGGCTATGGCATTATCCAGGCTCTCCTCCCAGTCAGGAGGGGGTTTAGCCCTGTGGTGCTTCATACTCCCTGGGACCACACACTTTCATGTGATTTTCACATCTGGAATATCTCCACTTAGATGTGAAGCATCCTTCTGCTCTACTGCTTGGCCACTTCCCTCTCACCATTTTGGATTGTTTCTTTCAAGGAGCTAATTCTAATTGACTATAGAACTGTAGCAACTAATGTTAACTATAACAATTAATTAACTATAAAGTTTCCCTGACCATTGATGGAAATAATAAAAGATCAAAACTGCTTTACACTCCCCTCTGTTTGTTGCTTGCCTTCTCCAAGAAAGTTCTTAAAGCTATCTCAAGACCAGCAATATCTAATGCTATGTAATAGATGGATAAAAAGCAAGCCACGCAGGTAACAGAAGAGTCCTGTTGCCTCATGGGGTCCTCGTTCATGGGATAAGACCCACACAGGAATTCCCAGCTTGTATCTAGTGAGAAGGGGGATAATCCCTCACTTTCTCCTGTCATCAGGAGGTATTTAATTCTGAAATGCTCCTCCTCACTTCACTGAAATATTGATCCTTGAAGAAGAAATTACAATACTGGACGTATAAGAGAAGAATAAGCTTTTGCTGAAACAAACCACAACAACTAGCCTTGCTCATAGGTGTACATACCTACAACAGATGTGTTCAGGTGACAGCCTTCTGAAATCCCATCATTTTCACCTACCCAAAAGAAATCCGATGCTATTAGGACTTCACGGGATGCCTCTAGCCCTATTTCCAGGCTGAAAAGATGGTCTTACTTGTATTACTACCCTTGGGAAAAGAAAGGCAGTCTGTACATCTGCAGGAAATAGTACTGATTAGCAAACCTGTCTGCTCAGGGAATCTCCATTTTAACAAACAAAACTACATCAATTTATACAAGGGATTTAATACACCATGTCCAAGTAAGTCTGGGGTGACTGGAGAGGAGTGAGGGCACTGGAATATGCCATAGTCCATGGGACAGATACACAAGTCAGAGATGTTTTTTCTGTCATGGATTAACCCCAGCAGACAGCTAATCCTCACACTGCCACTTGGTCACTGCCACTGTAAAGGAAGATAGGCCCATAAGATGATTAGCAAAGTTAGAGAAGAATAGGACATTATAGAATAATGGAAGATTAATAGAACTCAGGTGCTGTAGAATAATATCATAAGA
>JAAGNO010025323.1:60379-70846 GCA_033439905.1 Ceryle rudis | reverse complement strand
TTCAGTAAAGAAATTCTTCCTTATATCTAACCTGAACGTCCCCTGGTGCAACTTCAGGCCATTTCCTCTAGTCCTGTTGTTTTTCACTTGAGAGAAGAGGCTGCACCCACCTCACTACAACCTCCTTTCAGGTAGTTGTAGAGAGTGATAAGGTTCTTTTCTCCAAACTAAACAATCCCAATTCCCTCAGCCTTTCCTCACAGGACTTGTTCTACAGACCCTTCACCAGCTTCCTTGCCCTTCTCTGATCTCTCTCCAGCAACTCAATGTCTTTCTTGTGGTGAGGAGCCCAGAACTGAACACAGTCCTCAAGTTGCAGCCTCACCAGTGCCCAGTACAGGGGCACAATCACTTCCCTTCTCCTGCTGGTTTTGATGCATTCCAGGATGCCATCAGCCTTCTTGGCCACCTGGGCACACTGGCTCATGTCCAGCCGGGTGTCCACCAGCACCCCCAGGTCCTTTGCTGCCAGGCAGCTCTCCAGCCACTCCTCCCCAGGCCTGGAGCGCTGCCTGGGGTTGTTGTGGCTGAAATTCAGAACCTGGCCCTTGGCCTTGTTGAGCCTCATCCCAGTGACCTCAGCCCATCGATCCAGCCTGTCCAGATCCCTCTGCAGAGCCCTCCTACCCTTGAGCAGATCAAGTCTCCCATGCAATTTGGTGTCATCTGCGAGCTTGCTGAGGAAGCACTCAATCCCCTCAGCCAGATGATTGATAAAGATATTGAACAAGACCAGCCCCAAAACTGAGCTCTGGGGGACACCACTGGTGACTGGCTGCCAACTGGATTTAACTCCATTCACTAAACTATGTTCCTGAATTTAACAGCAACAAAACCAGCATCTGGGCTTCTACATGGTATCTGAAGTCAGGCTGGGCTGGTGCTTTGACAGTCCCACGGCATCTCCTTCCTTCCCTCAGCAGCACACGCTCACCTTTCTTCTCTTTGGCACGGGATGTTTACTCATCGCTTTGTCCAATTTAGGTAGTGAAAGGGGCAGAGAACTGTAGGTGTTTCTTTCTGATTTAATTTGGTATTAAAGCCATCAAGCCAGTTCTGAATTGTCCTTCCATCAAACCCTCATTTCACCAGCTTGGAGACCAGGATGTCATGTGGGACAGTGTCAAAGGCCTTACTCAGGTCCAGGTAAATGACGTCGGTTGCTCTACCCCCATCTGTTGATGTGACCTTCTCAGAGAATGCCACCAGGTTAGTCAGGCATGACTTGCCCTTGGTGGAGCCACGTTGGCTGTAGCCAGTCACTTCATCACTATTCATCTGCCTCAGTAGTGCCTCCAGGAGGATCCTCTCCATGTTCTTACCAGGCACATCCTTGTGCTAAACATGCACAGATAAGTTGCATATACGGTGATTAAATAAGCACAAAGCAGAAGGAAAAGGAAGGGGGAAATCCTTCCTCGTTTTGTGCATTTCTGATAGAGAATCCCCTTGTGAAGTGAATCTGATAGGTGTATGTGTTTCTAAGGCAGCTGTGCATTTCTCTGGAAAAGCAGATAAGATGTACTGAATTTTAAGATGAGATATTTTTCCTGTACTTATTGTCTCACACATACTAAACCAGAACTTTCCCTAAGGCTGTTTTATTTACAAATTCATGCTTATAAATAATTATCATACAGTGACTGAAAAAAAATTGCAGTACGTTGTTAAAAATGTTATTGCCATTTTTTCAGGAAAAGCTATAAATTAAAACCTGCCGATGGCTTCTAAGCTACCCAGTACCACACACTGTATTTAGAATATAAATAATACCGAAATTATAAACGTGGGAGTACCAGAATTGATTTTTTTTTTTCAAAACATGTTGCCTGGGGAAGGCAAGTGCTGCCCTGCTGCTGCTCTCCACAGAGAGTCATACCTGTGCTTAAACCATTAATTTGTGTTGTAATGAGGCTCTGATGAAGACCTTGGAGGCTCCAGAAGGAACCAGCTGGTTGTTTTCAAAGAACTTTTCTGAGAAGTTTGTGGCAGAAAAAAAGTCACTGCATTTTGACTCTGCAGATATGCAAGATATGTTTTCTATTCCTAGAATCTCCTACATACAACAGATGTGACATAGCTCTGGCATCTGTATGTGTCCTCTATGTGTCATGCAAACTATCCTTTCATCAGTCCTAAGGTCAGTGTTCCTCGACTGTCACGTCAGGGATGTATGCTGTAGATGAGGTCAAAGACTAAAGGGACAAGGACTGACCCAGTAAAAGCAAGGCTAGTTTTTTACAGTGTTTCTGGTATATTATCATTTTTGAGGCATCATTTTTTCCTTTGTTGTTAATTCCAGTGAGTTAGGATGTCTACTACTTGGGTTTGTGCTTATAGCTTAGACTGTTGTTCAGGGCCATAGAAATGTAGAGACATTTTCTTCTCCCACTGCTGCGACTGGAGCAGCACCCCCTGTCACAGGGACAATGCACGTAGCTGAGGATTTAGATCTGCCTACAAGATTTGCCAGAGGACATCTGTCAGAGCCCAAAGAGGTAACAGCAGGACAGGGTGGGGTGGAAAATTTTGAAGGAGAGCAAGTCCTGATAAGGAAAGTGGGCAGCAATTTTTATCTGCCTAGGGCAGCAAAAAACCTTACATCAGCTCTGCTCAGTTTTAATAGAGATTCTACTCTGATTTTGTTTAATTTTCCCAAGGAATGTGTCATGGTGTGCCTTTGCATTGCATCTGCTCACCGTACTCAGTATAGGGTAAGTTGCTCTAAGCAGAATACATTTTTAGAGTTACTTTTCAAAATGCAAAGCACATCACCCTAATTAATACCCCCAGGAAGAGTCCTGCACCCCAAAAGCCCCACTGTTTCATGTGCTGGCCCCTAGCAGTGTGAAGGCATTACTTAGGGATGTGGAAAAGGTCACTGCTGATAAAACACATACTGGGGGAGAGAAGGAAAGATGTCAAAAATTGTGTTGTCGTGACAGATGAAGGGAAAGCTACATATCTGAAGGCTGCCAGCATTCGGAGTGAAGGTTCTGATGGAAGTGATAATATTTGCTTTTCCTTCCTGCCACGAGCCTTGGTATTTACTGAACAACCTAAGTCTGTAACTAGCAGAATGATAAAACAAGATAGTGTGAGTTCAACCCAGAGACAATAATGTTCGTGATCCTCAAGAAGCTGCAGTCTCACAGTACCATCCAGTGAGTACAAACGTCGTCACTTCTCCGAAGTTCAACCAATTTGTTCAAGTCTACACAGGCAGATGGAAATAAAATCAGATTTCTCAAGTGAGCCTTAAAGATGGTATTCAGGATTCAGATTGGGCTGTGTCTGGAGCGTGCTGTACCAAGCAGTGATGACAGAAGTCTAGATTACCTGGCAAAGCTGCTGCTGAGGCTTCAGAGCTTCTTGTTTCTCATTATCCACTCACTACAAGTCCTCCCTACAACAGTCTTGCTACTCCAATGCTAAGAGTAAGCTCTCCTTGCCTTTCCTCAGAGAGCTCATAAGAAAGCAACACTGCTAGGTCTTCGTGATCAAGTGGAAACAGTTTTCCTGTTTTTGTCTTGTCAGGGCTCAATGAGAGCTGCTTGGTCCCTATGGGGGGATGAGCTGGGTCCTGAGGGTGAACCCAGTGCAGACCATGACCTCATTGGTGGGTGTGTCCGGCCACAGTGGGCAGAGACAGGGGCTGTAACAGAGTTCATTGACAGCCCCCGATGTGGAAAGAGAAGAACCGGGGCCAGGGACCATCCAGGGACTCCTGTCCGTGCTTGTCTGGGCTGGTCCCCTCAACCTATCGGTGACCCTTGACTGGGGTCACAGGATCACAGAATATTCATGGCTGGAAAGGACCTTCTAGATCACCGAGTCCAACCATACCCATAACAAAAAACCACCTAAAGTCTAAGTGGGGTCCTGCTGAAGAGCCAGAGGAGTTGGTTCTTGGCAAAGCAGCAGGTCTGGCAGTTGGACCCTCCATCCAAGGGCACTGCCATGGATTGAGGGAGGCTCTGGGCACTCTGGTGTGGGAGGTTTCTCCTCGGTGAGTGACTGTGTGCCCATTTTGGTTCGTTTTCCCTTAAGGTCTAGGAATTGGTTGTGCAGTAGCTAATTCCCTGCAGACACCCCAACTTGTATTTGGTCAGGCGGAGCGCTGGGGCACTTTGGTTGCAATAAACCCCATTTTGGATAGCGGCTGCTGTTTGCTTGGCGGGTGCCTCTGTGACAGGCACAGTTGCACATAGTTCTTCTGTCCTGCTGGGCTTAGTCCTCTGGAGTCACACTGAGGCAAGATACCAACGAGAAGTGGATTAAAAGCCAAAAGCTTATTTGGGAAGCAGCAGCTCCAAAGTCCTGCTGAGTTTCTACCAGCATGCTTTCATTTGGGGAAGGAAAAAAGAGAGTAAGCTGTTAACACCAATCATCAGAGGGTCGCTGCATGGCAGATTTAGTATGAAATCCTCACTCCACTGACTTCATTAGCAATTTTGGGATTGACTTCAGTGGGGTTTTTTTCCACCTGTTATCTTCTTACACTTAACAGGATGTATTTGGAGCTGAGGAACCTACAAAGAAACCGTGCATAAGTGCTAGAAATCAGCCCATAGGCCTGGTTTTCAGCTGATGGATTTAAAGCCATCAGTTACATGCTTTGGAATCAAACTGGATTTTCAATGCACAACTTGCCTTTTGATAAAGCTTTGCACCATGGGTAAGGTGCGTTCAAATACAGCTCCTGTGATCTCCCAGCCATTAGGAAAGAAAAGGAAATAAAATCTAAAGTTTAAATAGAGATACTGTACTGGGGAAAAGGGTAAGTGGGTACATAAGAGGTGAAGTTAGTATCTGAGGTAAAAGGCAATGGAAAAGACAATAAAGTCACGTGGTATCAAATAATCTACAGCAATTAGCTTTGCTAATAATTACCTATAACTGGTACCTAAAGCTTTAGGAGGGAGTGGATAGACATCTTTAATCTGTATCGGATTGTCTGAATATGAAAAGAAGTTAGTCAACAGCATGGGCAGGTAGAAGTTGTTGGCCTCCTTCCAGTGTTGTGCGGGCCCAGGGCTTGCCTGGGTGGGAGGATAATGAACATGAGCCCTCAAGTTCCTCTCATGTGGGTTAAAGCAGGAGACCTTATCTGGTTGCTGTCTACAGCTCCGTTGTCTCGCTGCTCCTTTTTTCAGGGATGGGTTGAATGCTGTATCTCTCCTACTGTAAGCTGTCTCAGGAAGGTACAGAAACAAAGAGCCAGATGTTCAACTGATGAGACAAGCTCCTCATAGCCAAAGGCCATTAAAAATTTCAGGCTTCCTGGAAATACAGTCTAGAAAAGCACCATTTAGGCTGTATCCTGAGGTGAATCTTTTCCTCGTTTTTCCAGGTCGCTTTTTCATTAATGTACCCACTAAGCTTCTGGGTTCAGATCATCCTCTCCCTCTGTCTTCAGGGTCCTGCTGGTGCTACTCGTAGCACACCTCTGACTCAGGCCTTTCATTACAAGCCCATCTCTTGCTGGGGTGCACGTGCTCTGCCACACCACCTGCTTCTTTTGTGAAGGCAGATGTGGATCACCTCCCCCTCATCTGCTCCCAGTGTGTAGGTGTTGAGGCCAGTCCCCTGGCTGGAATTTTTCCTGGCTCAATTTTCACTGCTATCAGTCTCAATAATAGTGTCCTCAGTAGATGCCCCTGATTATTTTGGTTTAAATTATGAGGCAAGGACACATAAGTGTCCTGTTTTACCAGACTTCCATCCTCCTGCTGCTAACTGCAGAGCTGCAGGGACTGCTAGAGGGCCTGACAGAAGGCAGGGAGAATCTACAGCCCATGCTCACTGGAATTTTTTTCTGGGACTCTATGCAAGTGATTGGTGCCTTCACTGAGGGAGCTGTCACTTCTCATCATCTACTGGCATTTGGGTATTTCTGAAATATCCTGCCTGTTTCTGTGAGCTATGTGACCCTCTAATGTAGCAAATGTCTTTTCAATTTTAAGTACAGTTTTGTTTAGTTCTAATATGCTAAACCATGTGTTTTCTTCTTTGTTTTCCTTCTTATGGATCAAAGATCCAGTCTCACCTGGGTGAGACTGCGGGTATATTTGGAGGTTTGCTGCCATCTGCAGTTGAAATCTAATATTAATCCCAGTTTATATCGGTGATCCTTCCTTCCTGGTGTCTTCAAAGACCTTCAGATCTCAGACAAGTGAGAAGACATGCATTAATGACTGCCAGTCTGTCCTGACTATCAAGGTCCTGCTCTCGCAAAAGGGAAGTGTTTACATACGATTATTTAGCTTCTCCTGTCTATAAAGTTCATTGACAATCCATACAGATAGTAAACCCTTGCAGTCATCTCTTCAGCTCTCTTTTGGCCAATTTGTTTTGTTTTCAGTCTGTAAACACTTAGAACCCAATCCCACTGTTTAGACTTTGAGCAGGAACTTCAGAAACTTTCCAGCCTCCACACAGAATTCGAGTCTTTTGAGAGTGAGAGTGAAACATCTACATTTTCTGAACTGGACTCTCTCCTTGTTTCATCTCTAAAAGAAAGCAGTTAGAGAGCTGGTGCTGTAAGATACCTCTCCCCATACTAGTGCAGTACATCGTCTCATTGAGATGTGTGGTGGATCCTAGTGCATAACAGAAAGGCATTAAAGCCAGCATACATCAGGCTGCTGTAGAACAGAATAAAAACAGTGATCTTAATAAGACCTACCTTGATGGTACTGCAGTCATTCCAGGCACCACAATGTCCAGAATAATCCAGATGCATCAAAGAATGTTTGGGATAATTTACAAAAAAATAATGCAGTTAACATTTCTATAGATTTTACAGTTTTGTAGCTAATGCATAAAAATAGTAGGAGAGGAATTCGTAGAGTTCTTCACAAACCCTGTAAATAAATACAGAGATAAGTAAATAATTACCTAAAGGAATGAGAATGCCACAAGGGAAGTGAGCAGAGATGATTAAGTTGTTGTGGCATGAACATTTTCTAAGTATGGATGGATAGTTTTGTAATTTTTCTTTCAAATGTATCTAGTCAAACAACTCTACTGAGGTCTTATGGCAAGAAATTACTTCTGATCGTCTGTGTAAAAAAGCAGAGTATTCGTTTCTATAATATTTAGAAGTCCTTCTTGCACTCTAGTAAAGGAACGCATCCCATTTCACAGGTATTGGCTATAACTCCTCTACTGCAGCACATTTACAAGTCAAAACTCTCTGTACCTGTAAGGATCTAATGTGGCAATCTCTTCTGATTTCCCCATCTCCGCAAACCGTGGCAAGATGAAGAAATGTTCCGGGTCTGGTCCCCAAGGACCGTAATTCACTGTTTCTTCACCGAAGCCAATGAAGCAGCACTGATTTGTGGAAACAGAAGATCTAGCCCTAGGTCTTAAGCCTCCATAAACACTTCACTCAAACTGAGAAACATACGTGATGTTTCAAGTAATAATTTGCTCTCTGCATATTATAGTTTATGCTCTTTTGCCCAATTTGGAATACTTAAAAGTATCAACACATATAATAAAAGTACAACGTGACAGCGATCAGCATGAAGTGCATCCAATGACTATAGTCTAATCACCGAGTGAACTGCCACCTTGTTTTTGCAGTCGCACAAAAGCAGTGTCTTAATTTCTTCCGGCAAATGGAGGTTGTTACTAATGCAGATGGTGCGTAGATCAAACACGACTGGTTACGTTTTGCCAGCTTGGCTTTGCCAAGGAGTGCCTAACGCAGCAATCCTGAAGTTAATAAAAAAAACGGTTTCCGTGCTGAGATCAGGGTCAAAAACTGTAGCCACTGTCAGTCCAGTTTTAATGAACTGTCTGTATGATTGAGAGTTTGTTGTAAGGGATTTCAGGGAATCTGGGAGCGTTTCTGTTCACTAGGGAGATGACGTCATCTCGTTTGCATGTATTTCCCCCCTTTCCTGTTCATGGGAAGGCTTCACAATCCCCAGATATGCAGAAGTGCTCAGGCGTCTTCTTCAGCATCTGGGCATCATGGAACTCAGGCTTAGGCTACACTATTACCCACCGTGGGACCTCGAGCAAATCGCTTAACTTCTTTTTAGGTTTAAATTTAGGTGTTAATTTTCCCACTAGAAAGTCAGCAACACCTGGGTGACAAGTGTATTACAAAATTTAGTCGATGAAAATGTTTGGAGACCTTTGACTTAGTGTCCTTTAGAACCTTTTATTATATGTTATGTGACTTGGCTAATGACGAGCACATTCAGGATTCATAAAACCTGTAGCTAGAAAAATTATCTTCTGTAAAACTATGCTAAAAAATCAAGCTTTTTATTCTAATACTTTTTATTCTAATAATTTTCATTTGAAAAAGAAGTGGTTTTCCTCCCACCCCTTCCGCAGCTGACCAAGGAAAAGAAGCGAGGAGAGGAGGGAACTGAAAAGGCCTGAGGTGTTGTCTAACTTGCAAGGTTAGGAGGGAAAAGTAGTGGGAGCTCTTAAAACTTCCCCTGTGGTCTGGGGAGGAAACATGCAAGTCTGAGCAAACAGAGAGGAGGAACAACTGGGAAGAGCACTGGAGACTGCTGGAGCTTAAAGGCAACAGTAGAGTCCAGCAGCATACGTAGCGGTGAGAACTTTTGTATTGATGGTCCAGGCACTTGATTTAGCATCTGTCGGAATATTAACAATACATTTTGTCACGGAGCCAGGGAGCAAGGGGAGTTCAAGAAGCAAGACTATCAAAATGTATCAGTTTAGTCTGAAAAATTCCTGTGTTTTCAGGGGCTGGGAAACAGGGAGCCGATAGAAGGCCAACAGATATTTGCTTTTCTTGACATTTCTGGAAACTGTGTCCACGTGAAGTCTGAAGATTCCACATGTACCCGAGCCTTCTTGAAACCTGGCAACTCTCTGAAACGTCAGCTCTGATTGTGTGATGGGATAACTGGAAGCATTTCCTGGGCAAGCAGCTCTGCAGCATGCGCTCACCCAGTGTGACTCCCCTCGGAGCTGGGGCACCCACTGTGCACATGCTGCACGCAATGTAAGACTCTGCAGTGTGTGCTCACCAAGTCCAGCATCTTTTGGAAGCACCAGAATCCTAGGAACCGTGACGGGTGTAATTCTGCAGAGATATGCCAACAAGAATTGCAGCAGTGTTGTGAAGTTGTGGGTGCTGTTGATGCCCTCGGGGCTGGATCGAGCACCAGTGTGATGATACCAGTACCCACAGTCCATCTGTTTGGGTGCTCTGTGAATTGACAGAGGCACCCACCCGGCACCTGCCTCAGCATTCCTGACTGTTGGAACAGGCTTGACCCTTACAGTATGATCTGCACAGGGCATTTTGTTTATTCTCCTGCTCCGGCCATGGTGATCAAGTGCAGGGCTGCCTGACAGGTACCCCCTGACAGCAGCAGGCACATGATCAGCACACCACATTAGCCTTTTCCCTGGCCCCTGGTTCCCTGCTTTGCTGACCTTGCATCGTCCCTTCTCTACCCCAGTGCCCTAAAAAATCAGCCTGCCCCTATTACTTTTCCCACATTGGTCCTTGGTTTACTACATCTGTACCTGAATTTGATATTTCTGACACCATTACCTAGGAAATCTCGGCCTTTATGGGAATATTAATAACAATAGCAACCTAGGTAATACCGGCTTTGCAAGACTGTACTCTCCAAAATGTCCTCATTACTGCCTTCCAGTTCCCCACGAAGCCCACCTATAGCTCACACGCCCCCCCATATCCCCCTGCAGTGTCCCACCATCTATGGCAGCGCTGTCACTCATGCGTGGCCGTGTCTTGCACTGCCAAAGCCTCCTCTAGCCCTGTCTCACCAGCAGCTGCCCACCATCTCCTTGGCCAGCCAAGGCCTTGGCAGGGACCCAGCCACCTCCTGGCAGCCCTGCTGGCTTTGTGGGCCTCTGAGTGGGTTGGGTTTGCTCGTCTGGTCATTTTCTCCTTGTGCTCCCCGGGGTGGGTGAGTGCGCTGAAGAAACCTTGGTGAGCCCAGGAGTATGCTCAAGGCTAGTCCCGGGTGAGGAAGGAGCCATCCTGGTTTCTCTGGGTGAAGAGAATTTGCTTGTTTGTTGTACAATGGAGAGTTTGATTGCAATTTAGTTCCCTTTTGGGAGCTATGTGTTCTGAATAAACTAATAACCTTGCAGCTGACATGATGAGACTCACTACTTTTGATGACAGCTCGGAGCTGGCTGCTGAGGGTAAATGGGGCAGAGCCAGCTGAGGGAGAAGCTTTAGAAAGCCGAGCAGCTGGCGGTTACTGAGGTGACTGAGGAATAGAAAGCAGTAAATAAGGATATGTAGATGAAACTTGTTCTTGCTGAAGAGGTGATTATGTGTTGTAGAGGGTACACTCATTTATCTGTGTGGATTTTTGCTTGGTTTGGTGGTAATTCACATACTATTTGAGAGCTGTGTGCTGATGTGAAGACAGAAGCTTTGCAGCTGAGGGTATCTGGATGTATCTTATCTTTGAGAATAGCTGC
>JAAGNO010025323.1:45969-60279 GCA_033439905.1 Ceryle rudis | reverse complement strand
GAGCTGTGTGCTGATGTGAAGACAGAAGCTTTGCAGCTGAGGGTATCTGGATGTATCTTATCTTTGAGAATAGCTGCTGGGTAAAAAGAAGGGGCAGAGCAGAACTAGGTAGGAAGGATTAAACCTAAAGTGTAAATGACTAATGCGGCCTATTAAGTAGACTAACAGTTGCCCAAAAGTTGCTGGAGCTGACTTGCCTTGAAGAGACAGTAAATAAAGAGAATGAGTGGTCACAGAGTGGCACTGTACAGTAGCAATGGGCTAGTGATGAGAGGTGGTGTTAATACAGCACCCGAACAAAAGGAGCAGTTTTCCTTAGTAAAATCATGCAATTAAGTACAGTAATGCAGTCAGAACACGGTTAAATGAGGCTAAAATTTGAAGGTTTTCTGTGAGAATGATGGAAGTTTATCTGATTTTAAAAGCTTAGTCGCTATCCCAAAATAATAGGGAATTAGTACATACGCTACTAAACAAGGAAATGTGGTCCAGATTGCTACAGACCTCTTTGACTGTCAAAATATAGAAGCCTTTATAACCCACTTTGGAGGAAGAATATGTGGGGACTATACTCCACAGAAACGGCATATGAGAGGAAACGTGACGTCTGTGCGCACGATCCGTAGATTGGGTCAGGCTGATAGATTTTTTTATTAGCTCTCCGTAGCTCAGTAAAGCATTTGGGACAATGCTATGGAGTAAATCAGTACTTGAGAAGACACAAATTAGTTGAAAAACGTGGAGCTGGTGGAAGCCAGACCATTCAGCAGAGGTGCACAGGGGTGGGATGGGAGGCGAAGGACACGTGCCGCAACAAGGGAAGTTCTGATTAGGTGTTATGAAGAGGTTTTCTGACAGTGAGCCGGGGCAGACGCTGGATCAAGTTGTCCGGCGATAACGTGAAAATCCCACCCCTGAAGAGATTCAGAGCTCTTCTGGGCATGAGCCGGAGCCATCCACTCTAATATTGCAGTTGACCCTGCTTTGAGTGACGTGTGGGAACACATGATGTTCAGGCATTCCTTTCAAATTAAATTATTCTACAGTACTTTGAAAGATTCTTTTCCAAGGCAAAATTTATGGATGAAAGGGTGCTGTCGGTGTATTTTTGCAAGCACGGATTCTGGGGACTCTTAAAATGTTTTCAGTAATTCTAGGTGGAGAATGCTGAGAAGATCTCAGAAATGATGCCTACCTGTAGGAAGATCAGTGTATAGATCAGAAGCAAATAACACTGAAGCTACAGCAGGGAAACAATTTTCTGTGTTGCTATGTAAAAACCTGGGGACAATAATCTTTTTGAAGGAAATAAACTGTTGAGATGAGGGTGCATTAGCTGATTGCCACCCGGCTAGGCCACCAGTGCCGATACATCTGTGGGAAAAGCCAATATATCTCGGAGGTGATGGACAGACACCTCCAGTGGCCATTATCAGGATGGAAAGAGGAGTTCAAACCTGAATAAGTTCATTAGGAACTGGGAGAATGGAGAGTTTATTTTCTTGAAAGGATATGACTTAGTTTAGGAAGATTAGACTGAAAATGAAAATGTATAACAATGTTAAGTACCTCAAATAATCAAGAAAGACGGAAGAACATCATGACTGTTGAAGGATATTATGTCAGGCCCAGAACAGCTAGGTATAAAGTCAGTAAATGCTGAAGAAAGTCACAAGCCACCACAGCACTCAAGTCCTGATACAGCTTTCCAACAGGAGTAACAGGGGCTTAAAAATTATCTAGGCCTTGGCTGGTGCTTGTTCTGCTGTTAAAACAGATTATTTGATATGGCTGTGGGGACAGCAGAGGACAAGAGTTGATGACTTTGGAACATAAAACTGGAAAGGACATTTGTTCTAGAAATGTAAGCGGAGAAGTTTGATGAAAAGCTACGATACATCACTCTGATCTGAAAATGCCATAAATATTAAAGGGTGGTTATTCCTCTGTGAGGTTATTTCTCCAAAGGATCTAGGACGTCTTGAACCACCGAAAAAAGCAAGAAGTATTTATTACCAAGGAGCTTTAGACTCAAGTGCTGTCTGCACCAGAGTCCATAGAGCTGTGATGGCCTTCAACCGTGAGGAGTTGCATGGTAAATAGTTCTGTTCTGCCCTGGCCTAAGGGAAAGGTACCTTCAGCTGAAAAATTGCTCTGGTCGCTGGGCTCGACAGAAGGCAGACTGTATGCAGGGATCCCTCTACCTGAGGGGCAGACTGCATCTGAACCAGACCTGCTTAATAGTTGTCTCGGACGTGTCCGTTACAAGGGTCCCATCGTGTTCAGGATGGAGTAAGCCCTGTGTGTTTCTGCATCTAATGAAAGCAGAGGAACTTTTGAATATGACCACAAAAAAAAAGTCTGCGTTTGGCTTTTTTTTTCATTTTGTCTGGGCACTTATCAGAAACTATTCTAAATGTTCACTGCACTGTAAGTTTCCTTAAACTTAACTGCTCTGCGGCGTTCTTATGTACATCTCTTGTTTGCAAAGATGACCTTCACGTTTCACATTTAGTTCAACAAGGGAAAGTGTAGAGTCCTGCACCTGGAGGGAATAACCCCCGGCACCAGTACAGGTTAGGGGTTGACCTGCTGGAGAGCAGCTCCATGGAGAAGGACCTTGGAGTCCTGGTGGACAGTAAGTTCTCCATGGGACAGCAATGTGGCCTTGTGGCCAGGAGGGCCAATGGCATCCTGGGGTGCATGAAGAAGAGTGTGTCCAGCAGGTCCAGGGAGGTTCTCCTCCCCCTCTACTCTGCACCGGTGAGACCACATCTGGAGTGTTGTGTCCAGCTCTGGTCTCCCCAGTTCAAGAGGGACAGGGAAATACTGGAGAGAGTCCAGTGAAGAGCTATGAGGATGGCGAAGGGACTGGAACCCGTCTCTCATGAGGAAATGCTGAGACACCTGGGGCTGTTTAGCCTGGAGAAGAGAAGACTGAGAGGGGATCTGATGAATGGTTCCAAATCTCTGCAGGGTGGGGGTCAAGCAGAAGGGGCCAGGCTCTTGTCAGTTGTGCCCTGGGATAGGACAAGAGGTAACACAAACTGGAACCCAGGAAGTTCCACCTCAACATGAGGAGAAACTTCTTTACTGTGAGAGCCGGAGCACTGGAAGAGGCTGCCCAGAGAGGCTGTGGAGTCTCCTGCTCTGGAGACTTTCCAGCCCCCCCTGGCTCTGTTCCTGTGTGGGCTGCCCTGGGTGACCCTGCTCTGGCAGGGGGGTTGGACTCGACGATCTCCAGAGGTCCCTTCCAACCCCCACCATTCTGTGATTCTATGATTTCCTGGAAGAAAATCACAGTTCTCTTTCTGAGCACACAAGGAATTCTTATTTTGATATAAAATACATTAACCCATGGCTGACTGAAATACATAACTCTATGGTTCTTAAAGCAGCAGTCTCATGGGTAGGAATGAAGAACCTTGTGTTATGAAAAAAAAATACAGTAGGAGCTCTACCTTTATAGCCATTTCTGTGAAATACTGTCATATTGTTTTTAAAAAGATATAAATACATGTTATTTGTGCGTGGTAGCACTGGAGCCATCTCTGAAAGAGGGGAGCATGGAATACAAATAGCTACAAAAGTTAATCTGACACATTTGGAGTTTTGTCTGAACAAAACGGTGTAATACAAGATTTTGGTAAGGGACGTAGTGATGTCTTCAACAGGATTAAATTATATTTATTTTGCGTTTGGAAGGAATTATAAATGTCAGCGTTCTGCGCAGCTGAAAAAGGCTGAATTAATTCGCCTGTCACCTGAGAGCTTTTGCCCTTTCTGGAAGGGAATGAAGTACTTGGAGAGAGCACTGGAAAGGGCCCTCATCCCACTTGACCTTTCCAGAGATGCGGCAGATAGATCGATGGGGAAGTGGCTGCGGCGAGCTGGCACCTCACACAGAGGGTATGCTTTAGGAGTGCCAAAGCAGGTTATAAAAACATGGAGCTCGACTGCTTTGTTTTATGAAGAGGATCTCCTGTCATTTTGGTTAAGGCTGAGGTAACTTCTAACCACTTTGTCTGTCCCTTGACTTTATTTTTTAAGACTTGTCTGTATCTCTATCATAAGCGAACCCTTCTTCATCCTAAAACAGTGGTGATGTGAATTTATGATCTTGGGGGGTGAACAACCTGAGGCAACTGGAAACGGCTCTCTGAGGTAGAAATTGAAGAGGTAAACTGGCCTTTCTATAGTTGAGTTCCTAGTCTTTTTTGTCTCAAAATCAAAGCTAAATAGCTTCCCCACAGAAACCTCAAACGTGCCCTCACTGGTGTTGGTAAGAACTGGTGATGACTACGAGCACATATAGAGTAGTTCATAAGCTGCTGCAAGGTTTGTGCTCTCTCTGGGATATCGATACAGTGGTTTGTTCCTGTGGTCCTCGGTCAGCTTGTTTCCTGGCAGGGCGAGAGGTGTGGAAGAGTACAGAGAGGGGAAATTGTTGTGGTTGGAAGTGTGCATGTTAGATTCTTGGTCTGACGGTGAGCTCTACCAAATAAATCTGCTCACTGACGCCTGTTATGCAACATTTGTCTTTTAATTTTGAAGTGCAGTGGTGAGGAGTGATGCAAAATAGCAAATAGTTCGTAGATTAAGAGAGTGCCACCTGAGACAGTGCTCCTGAATCCCCTCTGAAAAGCTGTTGTGTAGCGAGTTAAGTACTTAGAATTAAGTATTTAGTTATGGGGAGAGGGAATCCTATTTTCAGAGGCTGCCCTGCCTTTTTCACTTGATCCCCAACAAGCACATGTATATACATTGTTTTGCTTTAACCTTTTGTGTGTATCAGCAAGCTCTGAACAGCTAACTAACCAAGAAAGAAAAAGCATCAAGAGCTGCATGGTGAAGCGAAGTAATTATGTTGGTGATAGCAGCCAAACCAGGCATATTTCTCCTAATCATTCCAAAAAGAGACCTGAATACCAAAAATGAGTTTATAAGGAACCTTTGCAACGTTTATTGGATTGTTGCTCAGCAGCAGAAATACCTAACTTGTAGTCACCTCCTGTCTGAAATTAAGTCTTCCAGCAGATCAGAAGCGTGTGTCTGCTGAACCGCCCTGTGTTGCTATGAACCTGACTGGCAGAGTGAACAGGATTCATAAACGGTGCCTATACCAGCAAATCGAATGGTGTCCGGATGTTCATTTATTATTATGATGTCTGGCTACTTGGGTGGATCAGAAAGTGCTGGAACACAGGAGACAAGCTAAAGCTGATCGCCGTAACAAACTCTTTCAGCTGTTTCCTAATGTACGTGCTGATGAAGTCACTTACTTGCGAGGTGATGCTCTAGGCTCTGGTCCTTATTTTGAGGACTTCCCTGTATTGAAATTAAACAATCAGTGGAGAAGATGAAGAGAACAAATTCTTCCCTTCAACAGACTGTAACTGTTGCCCTAGGCAGAGATGTCCCTGCTTGTGTAGGGAGGTGGGACCAGATGACCTCTAGAGGTCCCTTCCAGCCTACAGCATTCTTACAGTCAATGCAGTGTCACAGTCTTTTATGCTCTTCTGGCTCAATTAATCTTGCTTTCGTTTTATTATACACTGAATGGCATGACCAAGAATAACGGACTGTGTCTCTACAGCCATCCCCCTACACTGGTGATTGGGGCACTTGTGTGGAAGGTGAGAAACAAGGGTTTGTAATTAATTCATATTTGTGCATCTAACTCTGACAAATTGCCTTGAGGGGTAAGAGAAAGATGAGACTAAAACTACTGGATGTTTAGGCCAAGATTATGATAATCAGTGTAAAAATTCAGTATTTGGTGATTTCATTTAGGACAGAAAGCTGGGTACAGGAGGCCTACAGACAGACCCATGAGTTATTTGTATAAGCAAGTACACTGTGGATATCATTTGTTATGGCAAATCCCACTTCTGGTGTGACACTGCCAGAAATGTTCACTCTCTACCTAGGGCAGGTTGCTCAGAGCCCCACCAAGCCTGGCCTTGAATGACTCCAGGGATGGGGCCTCCACCCCCTCTCTGGGCAGCCCATCCCAGTGTCTGTCACCCTCAGAGTAAAGAACTTTTTTCTAATATCCCGTGTAAACCTCTCCTTTCCCAACTGAAAACATTGCTCCTTGTCCTGTCAAGGACTACTGAGAAATGGCGGTTGATGGCTATTACCTTTCCAGACATCAAATACTCCACGGTAAATGGTGTTTGTACTCAGAATAATACGGGTACCATATTAATCAAGCCTTCCTTGCTTTGCTCCTTCTGTGTACCCTCCTCGAGCATTTTGTGTACAAAGCTGTGGTGGTGTGTTGATGTGAATTTTCCTTTATCCTACCTTTTGTGTTTACCTTCTAAATATTCACTGTAACTTTGAAAACCTCTGAAGAAGGTTTTGTGGGTGCTGCTGTCTAGAAACTGTCCAGCTAATTCATTTCTGTGCTTTGCGCTGTGCCCTTGCCCTCTTTGGAGATTGTTCTGTGAGTGAGGAGGGCAGTGCTGAATGACTTTAATCTTCAGTTCCTTTCTTTTTGAAAAAAAACCCAAAACAATGAAAAGAGGTCTTAGAATTTGCGCTTTTCTTATCAGCCAGTCTTTCTATTTAGAGGTCTCTTTGACTAGGACCCATCTTTTTCTGAGACACGGTTTGCTATTACCTCTTTTGCGTTAAAACTGAATCTTTACAAAGGAGTTAAACTTGCTCCTGCTGTTCTGTCGGTGAAGGAGGTAGTCTTCTCTTCAATGATCTGTCAAAAATGTTCTGCGGAAACCAGAGAGGCTGTTAGGGCCCCTAACGTCCAAGTTATTGCCTGAAAGGGATTTTGGCAAAGAGCTCCTGGTCTTCAGTGTGAAGACCATCAGCCTACTTCACGACAGTTGCTGAAGTACCTCAATATTCTTGTTATAGATGCTCTAAACTTGATCACACTACATGAGGAACAACCTGAACTGCTGTTCCAGGTGCAGAATACCTTGCAGGTCCATTTAAATTACGGAGTGAATAAGCAGTGATACTTCCTGATCTCGAAGGAAGATCTCCTACTAGAGAGGAGAACATTTTATTTTGATTTTTTTCTGTGAGAACTTGACACGGTGAAACACACAGTCCAATAAAATGCTTATAGCTCCTCCAGGGTAAAAGGTAACCAGCCTGAAAGTCTGTAAGTGCTGCATGGGTACTGCGCAGGTCAATCCCCTGTACTTCACATGGATGCATTTTTAACAGCATCTTCTGTATGTGGTGTTGCAGCTCAATTTTTTCAGCTAGCCTGGTTTTACTCTCTAGGAGTGGAAACAAACTCTTGGTAAATTCTCATCTTCTTCTTGGTGTGCTAATAGCACTGGTGGGATTTGGCTCAAATAATCCAATGTGTTCAGGAGCTGCTGTTGCATTAGTGACTTTTTGACCCTCCAAAAAGGAAAATTCAACGTGAAAGTAGGTTCCTGGAAAGCCCAGGTAGCTGCTTAAGGAAGCGATCGCTGGGCACCAGTGGAGTCAGAGAAGCAAGGCATCAGGAAGTGCCCAAGAGAAATGGGTACCTAATTCCACGTGTAACTCACAGTTACAAATCCTCTCTTGGAAAGAAGGCTGGCTTGTCTCTCTCAGGGTATGGCAAGAGCAAACTGGGAACCACTGCAGCCAATCTGCAATGGTCAAACCTTTCCCCAGCAGTATGAGGAAACTTGCCAGAGGAATTTCCTGGATACGGTGAACTCTCACACCAGATGGCTGCTCGATCTTCTGGATTTATGGATTTCTATAAATGAATTGAGTAACTGAGTGACTCTCTCCCTTCCCTGTTCCTTTTTGTTTGTTTTGTTACTGTTGTACGGTGGTCTTTTTGTCATGTCAGACATGTCAGAAATGATGGGCAATAGAAGCAAATTATTTGGCTCCGTCCATATAAAGGGAGAAAATGAGAGAATTATCCTGGAGATAGAGGGAGACGTCCACTGTGATGTGAGAGAGTAAGGATGGTATCCTTGCTGCCGAGACGAGCTCGGACCTCAGGTTTTTATTATTGTATGTGAGTAAGCACAGGTTAGGCTGGATTGGAGAGAAAGATCAAAACACACTCATGATTTCTCATGCACTGACCTAAACTGCTGCCCCACATAGTCTTGCTGGTTGCTTTCTGGTTGTGGGTATTTTGAGTGCTTCTTACTATTCCCATGGATACTATTTCCATTCCACTATGGAGTCTGCCATGCCTATTTTCTCACACGTGTCCCTGAGGTGACACTTCCCATGGAGCAGACGATGACTGTGAGAAAATGAAGGTCATGGGAGATGCATGGAACAACCTTTGAAGGCCTTGAAAAGCCATTCGTAATTTGCAAAAACCTTTTGCTGTAAATAACTTGCCACAGACATATATTTAGGCATCAGACTTGCACAAACGGATGGATACCTGGCCCACAGGCTTGTTTAGAAATGGTTAACAAAGCCAACAGAATGTTTCCATTGGATGTACAGCTTTTTGTTTGTTTGTTTGTTTGTTTCAGGTTTATGTACCTGACGTGAATATCCTCTACTGAGATAGCTCCAGCAATCCAATAGGTGGGTTTAGATCAAGTATTCTTAATTTGTCTCGTAGAATAGAGATCGGATTTTAAAAGCTGTTCTACAATCAATGTACTAATAAAACACAAAGAGTCTCCAAACCATCTTTATCTGGTGTGTTCATGGACTGACTTTAACGGCCTGCGGTGTCAATTCTGTTAAGCATTCAATAACAAAGTAGGCAGTGCTCTTTATGCAAAAGCTGTTTTCCCAGGCAGAAAAACAACCAGGCTAAAATGCAAGTATGCTTCTGCCACGATGAATTTAAATTATTGCCAAAGCCGTGAAACATCTAGTTTCTTTTTTTTGCAAATGTTCATGGGCAGAGTAAGTCACGTAGAACTGCAGGGTTACCGACATCTCCCCTGGCTTGCTCTTTTACACTATTCCACAAGAAATTGCAGATAGTTCTTCAGCTTCATCTCAGCAGCACAGAAGAAAAATATTTAGGTGCTCTTTAGATACTTAACCTCCTTTAGGGGGTAAAAGGAAGGGTAGGCTGGTGGGTAAAGCACTGCGGGCAGAGAATTGTTTACTTGTCTGTAGCCTTCCTGCATTACTAGGGACAAATGAAACAGGTTAAATGCTCTTCAGCTGGGACTGTGGCAACACTGCTTCCTTTCTGTCTTCTCCAGGTAGGCTAGGACTTGAATGAGAGAGAGATCATCTCTTACAGGGTCCATACAACATACAGCGATGCCAACTTCCAGACAGGCAACAAACTAGCCTTTTTCTGCTGCCTTTGTTGATTTTATAACTGCTCAGCGTTTAAGATTCCTTTAGGTAAAACCTTTTGAACCTATGGACATGGTGCAGCCTGTTAGAATTGGGGATATGGTGCAGGAGAGAACTTTGTAGAGTAGGGCTGATGGGTGGACTCGATCCCAAGGGTCTTTTCCAACCGGAATGATTCTGTGATTCTGTTCCCTTTAAAGTGAGGCGTTGCTTTGACCCAGCCTGGAGAACATACCCGTGTAAACAGGGGAAAAATACGTGGGGTCTTTTTCCTATGGTGGTATGGTCTTTGCCCCTGGGAGAAGTTATACTAACTCCCCACTCACTAGGGGAACTGTTCTCAGTTACCTGTACTCTCAGATTAGTATGGAAATTGCTTATTTATTCCTTTTTTATCTTCTTTACATCTTTCTCCTTTAGAAAGAAATGTAATTTCCTATCTTACTTGTGTAATCCAGAATGAAGAAAAGAAAAGATTGCTATGACATCCTCAAATATTTTGGCTGTAAACCTTTTGAATCTAAACTTAAAGCCATAGACTACAAGTGAATTAAAAATGAGTGGATACGGGAATTGCTCTCCATCTCTAGAAGTGCCCTGCAGAGAACCCTCCTTCTAATTTCGTATGAAATTGAACCCTTCTTTTGATCACCCAAACTTTGGAGCCTCACAAATGATGTCTTACAAGTTTGACAGTCTCAGAGGACACCCTATTTCATGGCAACCAGAGGAAACAGGAAGGACTTGCTTTGTTTATTACCAAAATCCCTTTCTACCTGATAGGACTTTGCATAATTATTTTTTGTTGTTACATTTTAAGGTCATAGCATCAAGTAACTAGCCTTTACTACTTTTCCTGTTACATTTTTCCTAGTTTTCCTCTTTCCTCAACAAGGGTGTGATCTCAGCTGCACCTTTCCACAGCACACTGCTTTTACCAAAGCCCGCTCACGCTGATTTTCCTGCTAGTTTTATCAGCAGCAAGAAGAATCTTTAAGACTAACAACAGTTGTAATTTGCTCCTCCACATGTAAATTCTGAGGTCCTTCTGGGGTTTCCACAGGCTTTAAGGGACAGTACTATTACTCTGCTCGGCTTCAGATTTGCAACGTGAAACTATCACTCCACTTACACCCTCCACACATTGCATTTTACAGCCACTGTCTTGATTACTGAGCTGCAATTGATTCACTAGACAGCAAATTGAAAAATTATCTCTAGGCTTCTCTGTAAAATTACCTCTGATAGCAGGTGCATTAGATGGTGCTTTAGTACTAACAGAAGGCTGTCAGGCTGTCGCCTTCCCTGCCAGCTAACTCTGCTAGGAGAAAATTAACGTCCAGCCTTTGAAGCTACAGCCACTGATAGGTTCCCTTCAAACAATGGCAAACTATGGGATGACAGATTGGGAGGGAGGGAAATGCCTTACTATATTCAAGCAACTTGGGTCCTTAATTGGCCTTATATATAATAATGATTAAAGAGCTCTCATGTCAAAGTTGGTTAGAAAGAGCAATGTCCTTTTTATTTTGGCATCTGTGGGTTACAGAGTCACAGAATGGTAGGGACTGGAGGGGACTTCTGGAGTCCAAGCCCTCTGCCAGAGCAGGGTCACCCAGGGCAGGCCACACAGGAACAGATCCAGGGGGTTTTGAAAGTCTCCAGAGGAGGACACTCCACAGTCCTGTCACCCTCACAGTAAAGAAGTTTCTCCTCATGTTGAGGTGGAACTTCCTGGGTTCCAGTTTGTGCCCATTGCCCCTCATCCTATCCCAGGGCACCACTGACAAGAGCCTGGCCCCTTCTCCTTGACACCCACCCTGCAGATATTTATAAGCATTGGTAAGAAGCAGTCTCAGTCTTCTCTTCTCAAGGCCAAACAGCCCCAGGTCACTCAGCCTTTCCTTGTGAGAAGGCTGCTCCAGTTACATGTGTATGTCCTGTGCTGAACTGTTACTCTCTTGTGTGCCTTTTTCACCTTCATCAGGAGTAAGAGGCACTCCGTAAAACTCAGGCAGTAGCTTTAGATCAGAGCAGACAGTGCATGGTGAAGATGGAGACCTCATTGCTGCAGTTGTAGAAGATAAAAGTACAAATAACTTTTCATGGATATGCAAAGGTTTTTTGTTTGTTTTGATTTTTTTTTTGTTTGTTGGGTTGGTTTTTTTTTTTGTGTGCTTTGTTTTCTTTTTTTAATATGTTCATGAACAATAGGAGGTTGTGAACAGATCTTTGGACCACGGGAACCAATGTATTCAATGTGACCTGGTTTGTGCAGATTTGTGAATAAAGCTGTAACTGGATCAAAAATATTGAGACAAGACAAAATAAGCTAAAGTATAATAATTCAGTGTCTTTTAGACACTGGGATGGACTGCCCGGGGAGGTGGTGGAGTCACCATCCCTGGAGGGGTTTAAGGAGAGATTGGATGTGGCGCTCAGTGCCATGGTCTGGCTGATGTCAGGGTGTTGGGTCACAGGCTGGACTTGGTGACCTTGGAGGTCTATTCCAGCCTCAGAAATACTGTGATTCTGTGATTCTAACTTTGCTAAGGAAGATGCCATCTGAAATTTTAGGAGGGATTTTGTTGCTGAAAAGGATGAAAGCTGAAGTAGAGAACATTAGATAGTAAGTGTGATAGAAAACTGACACTGAGGTAGCAGTTGCAGGTAGCTGGTAAAGCAGGGTAGAATTTCTTTCAGTTCAGTCTCCACTAAGACCTCTTTAGGAACAGTGGGGCCTCAGGCATGCTTGTGTTGAGAGCCGGAGGGGAAGGAGTATAGAGTCAAGAGGCTGTATTCATGCTGGTGGTGCACACCGTGGTTTAATTTGGAAAAGCAATCTGCAAGGGGGAAAAGGGAAGGAGCGGTCTGGGGCAGAGGGCTGGGGAAGTTCTTGTCTTCCAAGAGCTATTTTGAAGTTTCCACTGCACAACAGGAGGAGAAAAACAATGTTGCTTCTTTCTTGGGATCAATGAAGAGAGGCTGTTTTTGTCCAAGGGTGTTTTTTCCTCTAGGAAAAAAGCTGTCGTTGATGTGAGCTGATTCTCTTCTGCAGTAAATTTTATGTACCGCTGGGATGCATGTGGATACCTGTTTTACTCACATCTCATGGAGGTTTCTAAGGACTCTGATTTCAAGGTCTCCAAGTGGTTTCACACCTATTAGTTTCTCCAGCATGCCGTCAGCTAGAAAGTCTTTATTTAGACCTCACCTTTGCCTGTGGAAGTGGGCGAGGGCACGCGTGCACGCAACTGTCTGCTGCTCGCTGTGGCCCTTACAGCTTGTGATAAAGCCACCAGCCAAAGTGAACTTCCTAAACGTAAGACAGTGTTTTTATCCCTCTGCTTGGCATGCCTGGGGGCTATAACTGTAAAAGGAGGAATGTCTCCTTTTCTGTCCTTCCCTTCCACCTGCCCAAACAGAGCTAGGGAGTCTGCTAACAGGAGATTGACGTTAGCAACCCTGTAGGGACCCCTGGCCAATGTGTGAACTCTCCCCTGCCTTGGGAAGGAGAGGCTGACACATGCCCCTGTGTTTTCCTTGCACTTCTTCAACACTTTCTCCTTTCTTTTCTTGCCAGCACCTTGACACTCTGACTTATTTTACCCTGGCAGCAACTTTCTGCTGAGAGTTTAACGGGTGCAAAAGGGCACTTATGACTTCCAAAGGTCATGAGGCATAATAGTTCTGTGAGGGAGACAACAGAGAAATGGACAGAAACAGCAAAACACTGCAGGGCGAGCAGGACGCTGCAAAGCCGTATAGAAATATTTACATATCCTGGAATGAGTTTGCCTCACCCTAAATATCTAGCTCCCCCCCCCCCCTCTCGGGGGTAAAGCTCTGCCTAGGTATTTTAAGGGTGCCTAAAGCTAGGCTTTGCAAAATGTTGGTGCATTACTAGCACCATGTGAAATTCTTTCCATGCGATCGTGCTGCTGTGCAGTGGAATACTGTTAATGTTTGACAGCCTCTTGAGAAGTAGTTTACTTCCTCTGGACTCCATCATTTTAGCAGATTATGGTCTGTATTTTTCCCTTCCCGTGGAAAAAAACTGCAAAAGAGAAAGTTTTACTGGCATTTATCCTTGTTTTCAGCTTTATGTTCTGCTTTATGTGTTCCTTTCAGAGCAGACAGATGCCTTCAAAAGAAACATTGGCAGTTCTTATGGAAAACTGAGAATAACAGACTGAGGACACTTTGGGGCTCTTTACGTTCTGCTCAGGCCTCCCATGTCACCAGCCACAGGTCCTTTGTCCTTGCTGTTATGTAGCTGGTCTAGAAAGGTGTGTATTTGACCTAATTACTGCTCAGAGTTTAGTAGTCGAGTCTCTTGCCATAATCCCTTTTTTCCTGCAACCTGCCTAAACAAGGCACCGGAAGAGTTATTTGGCATTGAGTGAAGGACTGGAGACAGGCGCACTCTAGCCAGGAAGGTGGAAGATTTTTTGCCATCTGCTTGGGTGTTATCCCTCCTCTGCCTTTATGGTTGAGAGTCTGTTTTGGTTTGCAGTTCTCCAGCTACTTTAAGCGCTCCTCTCTCTGTCACCAAGTGACAAATGTTCAATTGCTGTGCTTCGAGAAGTCCAGTCTGGAAGAGGATTCTGTGTCATATAATCCTAGCTTTTGACTTCATAGGAAATACCCAGGGCCGGTCAGTGTCCGACAGCGTGATGGGTAAGATCCTGAGCCAGTCTGTACCCTGAAAAGCCTTGCAAAATGGTGTTCCTCTGGGACATTTTGGGATGTGCATGGGAAAGCACACTTCTCCAGCTGTTTCAGGCTGGAGCTATGTTATACATGCCCTGCAGTACAGGAAACGTCCATAGGTAATTAATGGTACTGGGCACTGGTGAGGCCTCACCTCCAGTGCTGGGTGCAGTTCTGGGCCCCTCACTCCCAGAAGGATCTGGAGGTGCTGGAGCAGGGCCAGAGGAGAGCGACAGGGCTGGGGAAGGGGCTGGAGGGAAAGTCTGGTGAGGAGAGGCTGAGGGAGCTGGGGGTGTTCAGCCTGGAGAAGAGGAGACTCAGGGGGGA
>JAAGNO010025323.1:23856-38074 GCA_033439905.1 Ceryle rudis | reverse complement strand
CAGCCTGAGTACTCTGCCCAGTTCTGGGCGCCACAGGGTCAAAAGGACATTGAGGTGCTGGAGCGAGTCCAGAGAAGAGGAGGCTGAGGGGGGACCTTATCACTCTCTGCAACGACCTGAAGGGATTTTGTAGCAAGGTGGCTGTTGGTCTCTTCTCCCAGGTGACCAGTGATAGGATGAGAGGAAATAGGCTTAAGTTGCACCAGGGGACGTTTAGTTTGGATATTAGGAAATACATTTTTTTCTTTTTTATTGAGAGAGTGGTGAAACATTGGAATGGGCTGCCCAGGGAGGGGGTGGAATCACCATCCCTGGAGGGGTTTTAAAAAAGTCTAAACGTGGAACTTCAGGATATGGCTTAGTGGTCCTGATAATATTGAGTAGACTGTTGGACTTGATGATCTTGAAGGTTGTTTCCAACCTTAATGGTTCTGTGAGTCTATAAAGATGGATTAGAACATCTGAACTGCTGGGGAAGAGCAGCAAGATCACAACTGTGAGGTCTTGAAGCAGCACAAGAAAGGTGAGAAACCTTGACTGTGTATTTTAGCAAATAAAGTTCAAAGCAGCTGGGGTCAACCAGCGACACAGCCGCCCACCACACAGGTCCTCCCGAAGCCATACCCTTGTGCTTGTCTGCTGGGCTGTGTTGTGTTGGGGCAGCTGAATGTGGCAGCTTGGCAGCAGTGAGGCTGCCACAGGTCAGTTTTACATGGTTGTCACGGTACCTCAGTCTGCCGGTGCCTGGGTGGTCCTTGTGTATGTGCTGATGAACGTTTTAAAAATCATGTGACCCACTGTTGCTGCAGGATCACTGTTTTCAGCATGAGCACCTTTCAGCTGTCCCCCATGGCCGACGTGACTTTAGGCTCTTCTGTCCTATGTGCTGCCAACCATGATGCCTCTCTGAGCACCAGCAGGTCCCCTTGTCACAGGGCAATGCTCCTTGGCTGATGCATCAGCATCTGGAAGGTGACAGCATAATAAAGTCACACTGACAATTTTGTTATTTTTCATTAACTTGAGGTGTTCAAAACTTACCCCTGTGATGGTGTGAAAGGAACAGATGATGGAAATGAAGGGAAAAATATTAATGAGAGGGGTCTTTAATGTCTTGTAAAATGGGAGTGGTGAAAGGCAAACAACCTTCCACAAATCAGCTACAAAGCGTGCACAGAAAGTTTGGAGCGTGTGTGAAAGCTTTAGAGGGGCTTCCAAAGGGAAAGTTGATTATGATTATTTTTAATTACAAGGTGAGTGAGAGCCGGCGCAGATGGAGGAGCGGACAGCTGAGAAATGAGGATCAAACTGATGGCTTTTGAGGTACTGTGAAATGCTGACAGCCTGCTGGGCTCTAACTGCATCCTGCAACTGTGGGACTTGCTCCATTCAGCGCTTTGTTGCTGTACGAATACATAAAACCAGGAGAGAGCAGAACTCCTGTGTTTTATCTCTTCTTGTAGTGTTTAGGACCCGTGAGTCTCGATGACCATTTCTTGGGTTTGGCAGACTGCTTTTTGATACAAAAAAAAAGATAATCTTTCTTCCTGCATTTGAGATCAACCAGGATCAACTAATCCTAGGATTAAGGCGGATCAGATGAAGGGCCGTTTCCATAGCAGATGCTGTCATATGAGTGCCGAGTTCCTCTTGTAAGTTAGCAAGGCCACAGGGCAATGCAGATGGCAGGGCAAATCCTGTTTCTCTTGACTAATTGTCAGCTCGGTCTTAGTTCCTCTTCCCCTCTGTGGAAAACAAACCACAGCAAGCAGCCGATTAAGAGACCAAATCGGTTGAAATTCTACCCCAGGCTTGTATTTATATCTCTTGTGAATAATGTGCTGCACTACGGTTTGCATTAGTTCACGTTTAACTTGTGGAACACCTCTGCGTGGTCCTGGAGCCAGCTCCAGGAGGGAACTGCCTGATCACTGCCCCAGGGATTGCACTGTGTAGCTGCACACCCGCAGCTACGCAGGAAAAATGAGACACCAGATCCCAGAGCTTCCCTCAAAAATGACTTAGGCAGGTCTAATGAGTACGTCTTTTGACAGAAATTGATACTACTGAGACTGTTCTGTAAAATCATAGCAGTTTATTTCACCGTGATCTTTGGATGCGGCTTTCTACCAAGCAGAAAACAAGGTTCTCTATGAGGTGTAGCTGTTATTTCGGTATTTAGATGGGAGATCTTACCAACACGCCCTTCTGACACAAAGTGTAGTTACAGTTCCTATGACAACTGTTCCTCTCTGCTCTGAAGCACGGACTAACGACAGTGTTTCATTACACGATCATGTAACGCTGGGCACTGTGACAGCCTTGTCATCTCCGCTCCGGCGTTTGCTCCTAAATGGCATTTAGCTGCAGCCTGCTTGGATTGTGCAGAACACGAGCCGGAGCGACTGACCTTCACTGTGCCCACAGCCTGCCACCTCCGACTTCCCAGCTCCCTGCTTTCCATTAGTAAGCTCACTTGCTACCAAAGTAGGTTTGGTAGGATACATTTTATCAACAAAAATTTATAGGAATTTATTTCAGTGGTAGTAATTCTATATGCCGACTAACATTAATTAACAATAGCATCTTAACAAGGACACAGAGTACTCATCTGTATCAAACCGATCTGCTGACAAGAACTCTCGAGCATTGCAGCCAAACCAGGATACGCAGCACCTTCCTGTAGTTACTTCTGCAACGCACTTAAGAAAGATTATAACGAGTTGAACAGATATATTAAAAGACTTTATTCACAATAGAGAAATTTTTACAAATATAAGTTCTTAAAAATTAAGCATCTCGATCCATTACGTATTCCATAATTTCAGTTTATATAAAGATGAAAAGACTGAATGGGCTATGTACAAATCAAACGATGGAACCGTGGGATAGAAATGGGTAATATGTATGACGAAGTCACCATAGAAACAGTGAGCCACTGGGCATTGCAAAAATCTGGGTACAACCAACGCATATGCAATACTTATCTCACAAACCAGCAGAATATTTTTTTTTTTCCCCCTCCCCATGAAACAATGTGGGTGCCATTTCGAGAGATCTACCTCTTAGGACTTAACGTATGCAGATTGAAATGTATTCTTATGCTATAAAGAAATGGAAGAAGTAGAGGCAGCGTGTTTATGTGAAGAGAATGCTCCCCCTGCCCCCCGAGCAATTTCTTTTGCTGGTATGAATGACGGGGAACACAGTGACTGTCACTGGCCCACTAGCCACTGCCATGCAGCTAGTTCAGTGGATGGGAAAGAAAACACGTTCGTTCTCTCAGCAATCGAACAAGCAGTGCTAAGTACTGACTGTTTCAACAGGATTGCTCCAACTTTGGTGGTTTGGGGTATTTAAAAAAAAAAAAAAAGAAAAATCAATATATTCTCAGTTTATGAAAGGTTTTTTTGTTGTGTTTCTGTTTCTTACAGTTGGCAGATCTACACATTTTACAATCTTCTCGTCTACTTACATTAGTTTACAAAAAGTACAGTATAGTGCAGTTTGTACATACAACCTGAATACCAATACCAGTCACACCAAATTTGTGCTCTTTCAAATCATCGTTAACTCCCAAATTAAAAAAAAAATAAAAAAATTCATACTAAATGTCTGTACTACAAGGAAACGGACGATGCTTCTATTGAAGTACACAGGACCCAATGCGTACAAGAGTTGTGTGTTTGCAGCCTGCTTTTTGACACTCTGAGAACTATTTGGTTCCCCACCATTTCTCTTCAGCTTGTTAAGTAACAGCCCGATGACCGGAGACATCTGGGGAAGCATACCGTGGTTAAGGAAAAAAACACGTAAAAAGAGGCTTACAAAACACATTTCTCAGAGACTGGTTTTGTCTGAGCTGTTGTCATTGAACTGGTAGGAGGCTTGCAGCAGCACATGCACAACCATGGGGTAGGCAGCAGCAGACGACCCAATAAAGATAAGTAAACCACAAGCAGTTATTACTTTTTGGTTAAAGAGGGGTTTTTTTTAATTTGTTTTTATTGCACAGCTACGATTTCTCTGTGCTGCCAGGGCAGGGGGAGCTCCCTCATAAATACTGTTTCTGAAGAAATACAATGAAATATTATAGTCCTTCAACAATACAAATTCCGGAGGATCAAAATCAGCAGGAGTTCTGCTTTTCCAGAGAGGAGAGCCAAGACTTCATCCTTGCTCATTCAGTTTCAGAAAACTGTTCCTGTAGCATGAGGGAACACATACTTTAAAAAATAATAATCATTTAAAAAACTACGCAGTAAAGCCAAAAGTCTTGACTCAGTGTGCTAGTTCCATATAAATTCTTTATCTGAGGCAGATGCACGTATAGTTGTAGCTACTCTCCCAGCTCTGGGTTGCCCCTGTTAACTTCCATGTCTGACTGCTCAGCTCTGCCAGTCCTGTGATGGAAGGATCAGCAGCACTGAGGCCCCTCTGCCTTCTCTCCTACACAGTAAATGTCTTTGGCAGCTGGTGTGGCACCTGTCTGCAAGGGAAGCAGAGAGGCAGTGCCGTCTTCACAGACTCCAGAGGGTTAAGATTATGAGTCAGCCTCCAGCTTCTATACGTAACAATGTGATCTGTTATCTCTTGGCTTCTGCCTAAGGAAAAACTACTTGCAGACCTCTGTCAGGATAGAAAAAAATGTACTGGGTAATGCCTAAACAAAGTGATTAGCTATGCTGACCTGTGAGCTACCTTACTAAACACCCTTAAAGATGGTTACTGTTGAGAATCGTACTTTTGTTGCAGTCAGACCAGTGAATACTGTGCTTTCTCTAAATGGGAAGCCAGGTGTTACACCATACTCAAAATACACGAAAGTCACCCTGTCATCATAGGAAACCACAGGCGGAGTCACGCCAACTCTTCCAAACTACATTGAAGTAGAAACAGGAATTAATTGTGCCTGGTTTTAATTTTTTCCCCCTTTGGTGGTGTTACAAAGTAAAACATTTTTGGCAAAACTGTTACCTTTCTTAGTGAGCCAGGCCTCTAAGCTAGGGAATAATTTTAAGCACGCTGCATTTTGGTCACATAGAGAAGACCGACTTGGTGCTTTCAGAAAGTTTTAGCTGTTTCCTCTCTGAATGATTATCTTCTAAGAAGACAAGTTTTCTTCAAGGCATCTGGACATCTAATGTTATTCATCTAGACACATTAATTGCTTTATGACTTTATTGTCATAATAGTCAGTCTGATGTCAAGCCTGAACCTATCTGAATGTTTGAGAGAGTCCCAGAAAACCAAACAGATTCTTTCTGGTGTAATTCTCAGCTTCCAGGAAAATGTCATCAAGTATTTTTTTGTCTCTTTTACTACCCAACCAAATGAAAGCTACTGGACTAAATATATAAAGAAGGTAAGGCTCCCTTTCTTAATATGAAACGACTACCTTATTTTATTCTGTATCAGCCTGACTAAAGACAGGAGGATAACAACACTTAGGAAAGGGAGGAGACGATTTATTCTATTACAGTATTCTAATCAAAACCCCCCAAAACTAAGGTCTGCTAACTAATGTGCTAAATTCATAAGAACTAAGTTTAGATGAACTTCAAGGTATACTGCAGTTTCAGAGCTGTGTCTGCGTGAGATGCAAATATTCCTATGTAGACTTCATTGACAATGAAATACATCAGATACTTTACCAAGTAATGATAGACCCGCATAAGAAGAGGCTGTCACAGTCACAAGATTTGTCTTGGATGACACACAAAACAAATTAACATACAACAACAACAACAAAAAAAGAAAAAAAAGAAAAAAAAGAAAAAAAGCTCTTCATACTTAATTCAATATGGCTTTTTGCAACATGGCAAAATATTACAGCTTAAAGCAGACATCTCCTCATGGAGGAGAAAAGAATTTTGCAGTCAAGTTAAAAGCTTAACAGGAGACGAGTAACATGCAGACCCTCTGCTCCTTTTGGCCAAGATGACACTGCAGCCTAACCAAATCTGGAGGGACATCCTATTTCTCTTCTAAGAAGTGGTTCAGCTGGATTAGAGGAATGAATTTTTATCACAGTCAGTTGGGAATCCACTAATAAATATTTACTGTTAAAGAAAACAGACTGCAAAACACTCGATTTAAAAATTTAACTCAGGAATTTAAAACCAAATCACGTGCCCAAATCCTGGAAAGAAACACAAGGAATAAACCAAAGTATAACTTCGTCTTCATCTATTTCTGGTCTTCTTCTTTAGTCCCATCTTCTTTGTGAAGAACAGGGAGAGGATGCGCCTCTGTATTGAAGACCCAGTGTTCGAATGGAAGAAGATCATCTTCAGAAAACAGCAAATACAAGTACCTGGCAAGAACAACGAAAATAAATCAGGAAATGTGACCACATCTGGGAAAGGAAACTCCAATAGCTGTCAGGAAAACATAAATACCTGACTTCCCCCGATGAACGTATGAATGGAAACAGCTGACCAAACGCTAAACACCAGTAAGTCCCAACATGACAACGATTACCACAAAACTTTGGGGCTCCTCAACTCAGGTTGGACTCAAGTGCAATAGCAACTGGAGGCCAACAACAGAATTCCTCTGTCCTGATAGAGGGCAAAGGCAGCTGAGGCTGGCAAGGTTAACTATCAGTTCACTTCCATTTCAGCCGCAGTGATTTTATTACATACTGTTTTGACAATATACAACCATGGTATCTTAACTCCTTCTGAATGTCCACATACATAATCCTGTCTCAGTTCTAAGAACAACCTGCGGCTTAGGATTTTTAAAGAAGAAAACCAGCACTGGACCAGTAGCGTGGGCATCCGTTTCCTAAGACAGGGTATTAAACCCAGCAGTGACCAATAAACAATCCAACATTTTATCTGTTGTCATGGTACAACGTAGTAGCTACTGTAGCACCGTTTCTGAGGTCTGCTTAGGGACGAAGGTCTGCTTAGACAATGAAATTTTGGTTTTTATCAATCACCATCCTTCCCTGAAGGCTCTTCTTGGTCTAATTCTGACAGGCCAGTTTAAAAGGAAGAGTAGAGGGAGCACACTATCTCAAAAATCCCACGGCGTAGAGAAATGCATTTATGATATTGAGTATTATTCTTTCTGCTGAAATGGCACGACTGCTTCTTTCTGGGCTTTGCAACTTTTTCTTGCACAGAACAAAAACAAAGTAACAGTGCAGAGACCAAGACAAAACTTCCTTTATTTCATTAAAAATTTAGGAGATAGTGATAGATAATGAGCTTTTGGTTTTCTCTCTTAACAGGCCCTGTGAGCTTACCATGCAAAGTGACTAATTTTTCTTTTCCTGTAGTTTTAGAAAGTGTGCAATACAAGCTTGATAATTCCTCTGTCTAGCCCGTTTGTTTCACTGGTGTTTCTATGTATAATTAGGTATTATCAAAGCTAGGAGATGTAATTTCTCTGCAAAGACTATCAAGTACCTTTATCAGAAGTAAAGATAATTTCCAGAAGTCATAGAATTTAGTTTATTGATATAGAAAAAAAAAAAGTCCATTTGGCTTCCTGCCATCTAAGAACATCTCTCATTTGTTACGTGAATACCGGGGGTACTAATGATAAAGACGATACACAGAACTACTTCATGAGAGTCCACTTTCTTAACTTACTTGAGTGTCTCTGAAAGGAAGAAACTTTGCTGAACGTCATCGTGGCTTTCATGATTGTTATAAACATCTCTAATGCCAGAGTAGCCACCATCTACCCTGCAGTGTTTTTCCAGTGCCTGAAGAGGGGCGAGAAAAATCCCAAACAGTGCAATTAACAAAATCATCCATCGGGTTTTTAATCCTTGACAATAAAACTAGCAAAAACCAAACCAAAACAAAAAACTGTCACAATTTTTTGGATAGATGAAAACTAAATAAAACTCTGGATAGAAAACTCTTTAAGTAAAAAGAGGACAGCTCTAGCACACAGCTCTAGTTTTACATTTAGAAAGGGAAGCAAACTGGTAAATCCATAAAAGAAGTGAATGAAAAACAGTTTTCAGAAGGAAAGGGTGGGGAGATGTATGGGTGTAAAGACATATGGATTTTCACTTATTTTCTTTTTCCCCTTTGTAATAGGAATAACAATAGCCTCTGACAGGCTTGTCTCAGCCTTCGGAGACCGTGTCACATATACCTTTCTCGGTCCTTTTTTAGTGCTTAAAATTTATTGTGATGGAAGTGAATAGCCTGATGAAGACCAGTCTTTTCCTTACCTCCTGCGAGCCACTTTGAAAAAGGGAAGGCGACTCCATTTTCTGTGTAAGTTGTTGTGTTTCTCTTTGCAATTATTTCATTTTTCAATGGGAAACCTCTGATATTGAGCTGTGACTGAATTTCTTTTCTGCAGTAGGTACTATTTTTCTGAGTGGCTGGGCTTAACGGAACGTGTTTTAGATGTAAGAATAAGAATGTGTTTTTCTCTACCTCGTTTCCAAAGTGTGCATTCAGTTAGGAGGTGTGAAACGGACGATCGATTCCTATTTTACAATAAAAAGGAACACACGGACCACCTAAAAATGTAATTTATTTTCTGTCCCCAGGAAAGTTCTGTATGATATCTTATTTTGAAGGAGAAAAAAGAGCAGAAGAAGGGGGTATACAGAGGGGCAAACCCCACGTACCAGGTGCTGGAAGTGTAGAAGATAAATACAGGTACGGGATTTAACAAACGTTGCTGCCTTTCTTTACTTTGGACGGGTGTCGGCGTTAGAAAGGTGGAAGCTGTACACCTTCACTTCTTCAGATATACTACTATGCGACACCCTATTTCAATAATAGTTCTCTTATCACTGCTCTGTTTAAAAATTTAATTTTATTTTTTTTTAATTATAATTGACCTACTTAACAAGGTCAAAAATATTCTTAGCCTCTTAATTTTTCTTATTCTGCTTTACAGGAACTCTCTGGTATTACACAGTATATAATAAAGGTGTGGAGAGAATCTAAGAAGTTTATGTTTAAACCAGCTCGTTATTCAAAAACAAATCCAGAAAATGATCTTTCCTCTTAAATAACTTCTCACAATGAAGATGACGGTGAACATGATAACTTATTACATTCACTCAGACAACACTGCTCTGAAACATAGTGTTTGCTGTGGAGACAGGTATTAGAGCGGGAACTTCCAGGCAGAAATACCTGGACCTTTATCAAACCCCCAGTGGAGAGATGGAAGACAACTACTTCTTCCACTTCTGAAGTTACTACAAATATCACTGAAGTGGTTACATGATGCATAGATTTTGTTTAGGGAACGATGCTGTATTTCAAACCAGATATGGCAAAAAAACTATGAAAAGGCAGACGTCTGAACCAAGCAAACAGGCAGAACAAGCATTTGCTGAGGAGAGATGGGACTAAAAAGTCACTAAGTACTGAAGTATCCATCATCACCTCCCCTTGCTTTAAAGGCTGTTCGAGATCTGTGTTTTGCTGCGAGTAGCTATCCTAAATGTCCTTGTTTTTGCTGGAGTCCCTGTAGCTATGTGCATATGCTTAGCTTGCAAGTCAGGCTCTCCACAGTTTTCACTAGAGAGTAAGCTACCTATTGTATATTTAAAAGGGATTTTTCTCCAGGAGAAACCCTTTAAAATATAACAGGCCTGTTTGTCTTTTCTTATGTGTCTTTAGGTTCTTTAATTTTCCTGGACGCTTTTACTAAGTGACAAATATACTTAAGTTTAAACAAGTAATTTCCCCTGGCTGGTACTCCTTCCCTCTTGTCTACTTCAACCTGCAATGAATTCCAAATGCTGAATCTGTGTCTGGGTTTTCAATGTCAAACACCAGATTATGTTTTCCAAGTCACAGCAGAAGGAGAACTTGAACTTGAACGATGGGCTATCATTCAAGGAAACACCTGCATTCTAAACAAGGTGAGGTAAAATAAAAGCAAAATGCATTTGCAGTTTATGTGCTCTGACGTGTAGTTAGAGCCTTCTTTGTGGTTTCACTGTAGGGGGGTACTGGATAGGTACCTGAACACACTGCTAGGATGTAAACTAAGAGGTTAACTTGCCCTGTGGTAGCCACCTGGTGGTACCTACTTGATGCAAACACGAAGCATCTTTATCCCTCAAAGCTACCTTCCGGGTAACTAAAGGAACAGGACATTCCTGTGCAGCTCTAGTATGGAAAAAGGCTCTCGGTTGTCATCCTCCTTTGACTGGCGGCAATGGCCTTTTGTGGCCGTACCTGCAGTTTCCCAGTACAGCGATGTTCACGTTGACAGGGGGGACTGGTGGGCGGGAAGAAACAATCAAACACATTTTAAATTAGTAGTTCTCAGAAAAATGAGAGTGGCTAAGATTAGTTATGCTAGAGTAATGGAAAACATCAAGCGGAATGAAAACTGGCTGACAGTCTCGAAGTATCATAAAGGGAAAAAACCAAAGGAAGTGCTATGAATTCAAATGACGTGCCACATTTATAATGCAGAAAGGGAGACTTTCATGAGCTAAGCTGATAAAACCTTTCTGACTCAGTAACAGTGGATATTGCTGTTGGTCATGACTGCATTTTCTCCAGCTGCTGAAGTACATACAGAATGATCTTGGGCACAAATTACAGCAGCAAAGCAAATTTCCAAAGGAAAAAAATGGAGAGGCTAGAGCATGTTTTTAGTCTATAGAAGTTAGAGAAAGGATTAATAGGCTTGTTGGAGAGTTCAGAATTCATGACTTACAGAGCAGCCTCCTTTTCGACTACAAGGGCACTGGGAAACAAACCTAATGAGTTCTTACTGCCAGTGTCATGAGTTGAAAATGGACGTGAAACACCCGAAGAACAAATTTTTTTGGCAACAACAAATGGTCTGATTGTTCCTCTTTTTTCCCGTTTCAGTCTCAGCTTCCTCTTTGTGCAGCAGGTGCTGGTAACTAAACCAACCACATTCAGTGGTCAGGGACTTCCCCAAGGACCAAAGGGTGGAGTGACCTGCTCTCTGGTGCATAAATAAGGAGGAACAGGGAGCAGAATTTATGGAACAGTTGTGGTAAGCTATCGTGACACGTCCTGGACGTGAAAACAACAAATAAAATACAGTATCAGGTGGAGCTGTGTGGGCTATAAACATCAAGGAAGATGAATAAAAACAAAAAGGAAAAAGAGATCTGAAACAACAAACTGACTGTGTAACTTCTGTGGAGCTGTAGCATTTGTTTTTATGAAACCTGCAACTGCACATTAGGAGAGCAGAAGAGGGGCCTGTACAGAATGGGACCAGCTGCATCTCCCACACATGGGCTGTAATCCACTAGGTTAGAGCCAGAGGAGAGTAACCACAAGAACGTTAAACAAGGAACACGTGGGGAGTGCTAAAAAGGTAGACAAGTGTACAAACTCGAAATAAACACAAACTGAACCAACAGGGTAAAGAATGATAATAAGGAAAACATTTCAATTGTTTATAACAACGTTATCAGTGTGGGCAGCAACAATGAGTCAGGAAAAACATCTCCTGGAGAAGGAACACTTGGCACTGCTGAAGCCTGGTGGGATGACTTCCATAAACAGCCATTGTAAATATTCCAATTTTAATCTGCCTGGGAAGATTCCAGTAGTAAAATGTGTGCCTACGGGTGGTGTTAGCGAAGAAGTAAGTAAGGGAACAGCACTCTAAATTAGAGGGGGTTTAGAAAGTGCTTTGGCAGCATATTGTTTCAGGGCTGAACGCAGATACTGAATTGCTGTGAATGTTCAAACAAGGACAAATTAGAGAGTAGAAGTGTAGTTCCTGCTAGCAGCCATTCTTTCATGGAAAGCAGATTTTACCATAAATTTCATTCTTCAACAATATCCAATTACCAAACTCGAAACTGACTTTTTCCAGAACACTCAACCCCATTTGCACAACATCTGAGGTACGTTCAGCATCTCGCACAGGGAATACTGGGTATAATTTACAGATCTTGGTTGCTGGTGAGGGAGCCGGGGAACTGGCGGATGTCACGTTCCAGCCAGGTGTATGGAGGCAAGACACAGAAACAGCTCTCCAGGAGGGTCTCTCCGGGATAAGGAATTGCATAACACAAGTCTACACGGCCTTCTCTTAGTATAGAGCAACCTTCTATACCTAGTGATACAGGCCCACCCGAGAAAGTTATAATCATACGCTCCTAGAAACAAGAGGTGTTGAGCAAACTGACAAACAGGATGTTCTGGAAATCCTAGAAAGCAATAACTCTTGAATAGGAGAGGTCACTATGAACAAAATACTGCATGGAGTTCGGTTTTCTAGTGGATTTTTGGGGTTGTTTTGTGGTTTGATTTTTTTTTTTTTTTCATTTTTTCTGAAGTATGCAGAGCCACAAATATAATGATCCCCAGTCTTCTGTAGAAGATCTCAGTCTGCTTAGAAATTCCAGAAAAAGAGTGAAAGGCAGATAATTTAGCAAGGGCAACATCAATGTGAGGGCAAGGTAAGTGAAATCTAGAAGCGTAATAAGGACCCATGCCTGAAGGATGGAACGTGGTAAATCCAAAGGCTCTCATCTCTTAACAGTAGAAGTGATGAATCCCTTTCCCTCATTGTTAGTAAGGGAAACAGTGGATTTGGGAAGTCATTTTTTGCCATATAGACTACTTGCCCTCTTGCAAGGCTTGTGCTGGGCAGACACAAATAGCTGGGTTCAGCGTGACTGGTTGAGGCTCAGAGGCTAGTGGGACACAGGAATTTAAATACAGAAGAGCTTGTTATCATTAATAGAGTTCAGTCCAGATGACCTGTGCTTTTTCCAGCTATTTTTTTAATGTTTGGTACTATCTGGTACTTCATCTTGGCCTTCATCACCTTAACGAAAGTCACTTGCATACAATTACTGTTGAAAATACACTTCCTAAAACTTATTCCCATGGCCAAGGCTCAAGTTTGCCATATGTGTGCACTTGCCATTCACATGCACTTGAGCAGTACATCCAATTACGACCCTGGTCTCAGAAGTATTTAAGAAGGAGAAATCACAAGGTATTTGTCTAATGTACAATACCAGCAGTATTTGGTTTTGTCCAAACGATCTTAGTTCATCTATTTAGTAAATGAACCTCTGGAAATGTGAGTTGATATTACGGCTTGAAAATGAGTATTTACTCTCCAACTGCTAAATAATATCCAGGTAACATTCAACAGCTCACTTAACAAGATATTAGGATTTGATAAGAGAACAGTCCAGTAGAACATTACCTCTACAGCTTCCCATCCCCACTGCCTGTACTTGGGGTCATGAGTGAGCCGCCACATGTACATGTAGGTCTCTATGACTTCTGGTCGCAGGATGTAGTATTTTTCATTCTGTCTTGTAGCGATGGCCTCAACACCACCGTCAAATCGGAAGGCTTCTGGTCCTAGTTTCATGTCTAGCCAATATAAAAACACATGCTAAAATAAAGGCATTAAAAAGGGTTCCAAATTACGTTACCTATCAAATCAACTATCCTTTCATTTGGCACAAAAACAGGTTACTCAAAAGGTATGCAATTTCTGAAGGATGCTGCAGCACCTCCTGTTTTTAATGGTTCAGAAAGAACTTCAGTGCAGGAGAGGACCGCTCTTCATCGAGGCCTTAAACAGCCGGCTGTTCCAGGCTGAACAGGGACGTTAACATTTGCATTCTGGAAGACTTCAGGTAACTAGCAATAGGAGAAATCTTGCTTAGGAGATGAGGAATATTTGTTTTCCTATATCAAGCTGGAAAATACACTCGGGGGCCTGAAATGCTGCCAGGGTTATTTCTACAAGAAGATGAAAAAATACAAAGAAATTTCCTGCACAGAAAAAATCACTTTCTCTGCACAATTCTATTGTTTGTAGCATTGTAGCAACAGAACTGAGAATAAAGTCATTTCTTCTGCATAAAACAGGATTCATAGCTATACTGATGCACAAACGAACAGGGTCCCTCTCTTACTTGCATTCGGCGATACAGAAATGGGCAAAGTGGAAAAAAACCCTGCCACATTAATTACTAGAGTGAGTAGATACGATTCAGGTGCACAGAAATTTCTAAAACAGAGCAGTCATTCTTAAAGTTACTCTTTGAGCAGAGCGGCATTTGCTCAGAAAGGATGGGGAGTTCTCACATCATACCGCTTTCATTCGGCTTTATGCAAAACTGGAGACCTAACAGCCGCCTTCCAGGACCTGAAGGGAGCTCGCAAAAAGCCTGGAGAGGGCCTGGTTACAAAGGCCTGGAGGGAAAGGACGAGGGGCAAGGGGTTTAAATGAGAAAGGA
>JAAGNO010025323.1:0-23756 GCA_033439905.1 Ceryle rudis | reverse complement strand
AGCCCCCTCCCTGCCAACATTCAAAGGCGGGCTTGACAGAACTCTGATCACCCTGCTGTAGTTGAGAATGTCCCTGCTCTCCGCAGGGGGTTTGACAGGATGACCTCTGGAGGTGCCTTCCAACCCAGACAGTTCTATGTTTCTAAAAATACCGATGGCTGCCTTCACAAAATCAAACCGTGGAACCGAAGTCTGCAGTACAGTACTCACTTGTACGGTCATAGGATTCATGGCAAGTCCGAGCAATTTCCGCACCAAGCTCGATGTGGTGGCCCGTCTTGTCATTAGGTGCTCCATCTGCTCCTAGAGCAAACATGCCTCCAGCAAAGCAAGTGAGATGTCCCATCTTGTGTTCCAGCAGTCCACCCTTCCACTCAGCGATGTATGTCAGCCCCCCACTTGATTTTCGAATGAGGTGGGTCTCTATGGCCTGCAAAAGTACACGGTTCAAAAACAAAGGTACCGTTTGGTAATGTACGAAGGACAAAGTTGTCTCGTATGTTGCTTGCTTTTCCCCGTATCGCCTTCGCTTGTGAAGTACAATGGGCAACGCGAGCTAGCATAGCCTCAGCGTGCAGCCAAACCAGCACAGATTAGCATACATCAGTAACGGTGATTACTTTTGCTACAACTTGGAGCAATTTATGCGGTACATTTTATAAAAATATTGGAAAGACCTGGAAAATGCAATTCCATTTAGAAATCATTTTATTTCTTTCCCTACTTTGAGCAATTTCAGGTAATTTCACATTTAATGGTGATTAGCCATCACTTCAGCTTCCACACTTCCCATTTTAATTCTCACTTAAAGGATGTGGTTACCGATACGATTTCATGTCAATTATATGCAGGCGTAACTCGTATTCAGAGCAACTGACTCAGTGAATGCTCTGAATGATGTGAGGCCTCTGGGTCTATATGGCATTCCCAAAGTCCAATGAGTTTCCCCTCTCAGACTGGATTCCTCTGTCGTTATCAATCACGAGTAGAGTCTCACTGAGATTTCTGCAAAAAAAAACCCCTAAGCGGAATAAAAGTATACAAATCTCCCGGAGAGCATTAGCAGTTGGTACCATTAGCAATGTATGGTGACTGATTACAGAATCCAGGAAAACGACCTCCCCTTGTGGGAGGAACAGAATTACAACAACCGAGGAGATGCAGAAGATCACATTAATTAGAAGCCCACACAGAAAGTGAGCTATTACTCTTTAAAGGGTAATGGAGAGGAGATGAACAACTCTATCACACACGCAGTTATCCAGCAGAGATCTGGTTTGTTCTATTGAAAACATAAGCTCCAGAAAACAGTGCTCAACATGCATTATACAAGAGAAGAAACATGAATAAAATATCAGCATAGAGAACTATTAACAAAAGAGCCAGGATTAAAAAAAAAAAATAAAGTGTTATAAAGAGAAGGTATTGATTGTAGTTATTTCTTCTTGTAAAGTTTGTTTTTATAAGCATGAAAAATCTTCTCTAAACTAGAACCATCAGCAGAATAACTGTACAAGTTTTACTTACCAAGTAGTTTTTATGCCAAGAATGTCACACTGAAAACTATACTTTGTTTTCCACTAATATTAGTGCAAAGCACTTAGTAAGGATGCTTTCTGCACAGCTCCAGACCCACTACTGGCTCAGAAAACTCTTCCACTCCTTTGTTTCCTCTTCGATTGTATGTTTTTAGCACTAGGTACCTACTGAAAAGCATACCTAAATGTTGAAGCAGCAGTAAATAATGAAGATTTCTGTGCTTTAAACAATTCCTGCATAATTCAACCTATAAAAAGAAGAATTAAATACGAAAGGGGAAAGGTGGGAAATCACTTTCCTTAAGCATCCAAACGACAAAGCCCGCTGTGGAAGATGAAAGAACTACAGAGGCTGAGTAGGTGTCAAACTAATTGGTGGTTGTGTATTCCAAGTGCATTTAAAAAAGCCTTTGTCAGGTTGGGAAACCAGCAGTGGAGCACCTCAGTGCTTTCCCCCCAAAATAATGTTCTTTAAAATGTGGGGTTTTGTGCTCACTTGGGTATAAGATATTTGAATTTATAATTGAAGAATTGACAGAACACAGTTCAAAGAACCTGCTACAAAACGTATTAATGCACAAACAGTCAAAAATTGTACGAAGACAGAAGTAATTGGAAAACTTCCAGAATCTTTCAGGGTGCTGTTCGCATTTTTACTGAATTATTTATATTTTATAATAGGATGCCTTATTGTTGTTAAAAGCACACAAGAACTGTGTGGGAAATAGCTTTCAGACTGCTTAGACATTCTGAAAAATAAGCTACCTAAACCCCAACTTCAGAAATGAAAAACTTCTAATGAAATGACATCTCATGAAACCTTTCGGCATGGCAGTCCCACCTCACCGAATCAACAGTTCTGGCCGGAGGTGGAACTCTGCTGGACAACCAGCTTTTCAGCCAGGATTTATTTAAAAAAAAATAAATATAAAAATAGATGGATGACTACATCCATACATTTACCTGTATGGAAAGTTTCTTAGCAAAGAATTAATGAAAGACAGAATGAAATATTACGGTACCCGAAAGTACTGACAGCAATCACACACCTTCAGAACTACAGTAACTAGACCACAGTTGATTCTTGTAGTATGCAAATGGATTCTGTGATGCCAGTTAGCCTTTCAGAGGTTTTTATTCCCCTCCTTTGGCTCAAGATTAAGGTTCGGGTTGAAAAAAGATGACTTCCACTTGGGAAATTTTAAAATGATTCTACCCAAGTGGTGTTAAGAAACTAACAAATTGATGTTAATTGATGCTAATAATGTCACAAAATAAAAATATATTCCCAAATTAATTATTCATGTTTGGTAAAGCACATCATCATGGGTTTATAAATGAGTCCTATTAAGAACTAGTACATATGCCTATTAAAGGTTATTTTTATTATATAAGTGCCTCATTTAAAGCTATTTTTTTTAGGTAATTATTTGATACATTATAGACTCTCAAACTGCCTCGCCATTTTTTGCACAATCATAGGTCCCTGAGCACTGGATGACACCTTTACTGATGTGTAAACCTTTATTAACTGCATGCTAGGTAACTCATCATTCCTACCCAGACAGGAAATCCAAACAACCTTTGAGATGCACAAATGACCTTCGGAAGCCAAAAGCACGAGCGTGCGGAACTTGCGAAGTCCATCAGGACAAAAGAGCTCAAACAAACAACCTGGTGACGCCTGAGCTTCTTTTGGAGTTACGTGCTTATGAAGTAGCAGCTTGTAGAAGTTACAGTGAAGAAGCTGCCGTAAGCAAAGTGATCTCAACTGAACGGCTTTTGGGAAGTGTGGAAGGCAGAGGAGCATCTCTTCCCAGAGGGCTGGTACCTATTTTTGTGGTGCTGGGTGGTGCACCAGCAGAGCTCACAAAGCAAGAAGCTTCAACTCAATCTAAGGTGTTTCTTCATGGGCCATTTTCGGTCTGAGCTACCCAAACTAGCTTTGTCAGAAAGAGGTTTCCCTTCTCTCATCACTGTTCCTCTGCCCTCTGACTAAGAAGAGAGAGACTAGCCGTTTGCCACGGAACAACACTCTCCCGAGGCTTGCTAAAGAATTTGCAGTATCAAAGTTGGGTGAAGTTTGGAACAATTCCAGCATGGCATCAAAGTGTCAGATCATAATGGACTTGTTACGTGTCTTCCAGTTGTTTCGGGAACTCGACATAAAAAAAGAAGGTATTATTAAAAAAAGTCGGCATGTTTAGAAGCCTCAGAAATGTAAATGCTTTTAATCTTAAAAGGAAAAAAACCCAGTCTAACCTGCACGAGCAGAACACACAAAAGAAACTCCCCTCCCCTTTTTCTCCCCAAGTCTTACTTGACTATAGTTTAATTTTAGAATTTACTTCCAAATATTGTTAAAGCGCTACTTCTGGAATGTATACTTTGTATCACGCATTTGTATCACAAAGTATTTTCAAAGTAAACAATAATTGAAAGACTACTGATTTTTGTTTATCAGTTCCGAATCTCTACCCAAACGGACAAAGTTTCCATCTGTTGGAAATTCACATTTTTAATATTTTCTGTTATAACAGAATGGTTTGTACTTCTGGGAGCAGCACATCAGAATATTTCCCAGTAAGTTTCAAAGAGATAGCAAGTGCCATCAGGCTGGACAGAACTTTCTGGAAAACACTCACTTTACACTGGACGTTGAGGTCCAGAGCAGGACTAAATCACTAGCTGGAACACGTGGGCAACTGGTTTATGTATTAAAAAACCTGAATGCAGAGTTGAGGAAGTACGAAGACGAGGAAGAATTACCATCTGTTTCCATGAAGATACAGTAAGGGGCTCTGAACTTGAGCAGCAGGATGGAAAGGTAGGGTTAGGGCCCCACAGGGAAATGCTCCTTGCTCTCTGAGCACAGGCCAGGCAGGCAAATCAGGTTCCCAGATAAACCAATTTATTACAGAAGGAGAACGGGTAGTATGGTGGCAAAGATCCAGCCAAGTGAAAAACTCTGTTTATTAGAATTATTGAATTTCATACTTAGAATCAATTTACTCAATTTTGATGTAATTATCTACACACTTAAAAAAGAGACATGTTGATTTGAATTGCAGCTCTGTTACAACTTGGTCTTCTTGCTGCACTGCCTGCAGATCACACGGTGTCATATTTGTCGCTATAGAGATTATTATTTCATTTCACTGGAATGAATATTCTCAGCGTAAACCAATATACAGCACCTCTAAATAATCCAAAAAGCTGGAAAAATGTGATCTAGCTGAAAATACATTATTGATGGATAATTGCTTGGATCTGGTACACATTTTCTTTTAAGTAAATGGAAATTTCGCTTTCTTGTTTGCCAGAACGTATTTCTGCAACTCAAACAGTAATTCTTTCCCTCAAGGTGAAGCTGAGAGACTGTGCCACATAAAAGGCTGCGAAGAACTGGCTGCAAATGTATGTTCCCAAAGGGAGCAACAGCAGATGCTACCTGGGAGTGACAAAAAGATAAAACACACCCATAAATTGAGACAACCTGATTTTAGACTGTAGTGGACAGAGAAGGAGACGAAGGAAAGAAAACTAAAGGAAAATAAAACACTATGTGCTGGCTAATTAAAGAAATAAATTTCCTGCAGGTAAAGCTGCCACGGCAGACAGTTTGCAGTCAATCTGCGAGCTCTCACAAGCCAGACGAACTTTTACGGCCGATACGGTTCCCGGCAATTGTTTTTTTGGTTGGGGTTTCTTCTGTGCTTTTATGTAAGGCTCCACTTACAGTCCTCACCTCAATAAAACCTTTAGCTAAATTATTTTCCATCTTGGGGGAAATTATTCCTTCTATACAACTGTAAAAACGCTTGAGCACTCAATTAGAAACACTATCAGTCCCTCTTACAGTTTGAATTGTGACTCAAGTGCACCTTGGACTAGTCCTGGCATCCTGCTCCCGGGTTTGCACGTTAAAATGACACCCTTGCCTCTCTGTCACGCTGGCAGAACCGCAGTGAACGAGAGGTTAGGGATCGTTCGGGTTACGGGACTGCACGCTGCGTGTGTAATCTCGCTCACTGATAGTACAGAAGAGAAACTCTGCAATTTTCTCAGCCTGATTTCCTCTCCTTCCTGCTCCCTTTCTCAAGGCGGTATGTTTTGCATTCTCTGCTTATCAGCCTGTGCTGTAACCTTTGCATTATACTGCCAGTCTTTACACTTGCAAAATTAAGCAGAACTGGACCCTCCCAATAAATCCCCGCTTTCCTTCACTCAGTTCTTCCCTCTTTTAAGGTTTTCACACAGCTTAAACGCTGCCTTAACCACCCCATCCCTCAACCCCGACTTGATTTTGTGGTTGGCAAGGCTTTCATTTACCCTTTGAGCTGTTCAGGATGTTGACCTGGTTTGCTTATAGAGAAACACAGAGGATACAGAACTTAAGCCATCTCAAAACCCAAAGCAATCGACAAGCTTATTTTTAACAGAGTGCATTCTCTCGGTGGATTATTCTGACAGGTAATAAAAATATTAACAGAGATGCCTCCAGAGCACAGATGGAGACCTCTCTGGGAAAATGCTCTGCAGCCTCAAAGCTGCTCAATTCAAAATAAACACACACCACAAAAAAAAGTTAACTAACTGCTAAAGGAGCAAGGATAACAAACTACAGACTTCAAAATGCAGGGTGAAACTGCAGTTCTACTTGCTCTAGCACCTACACATTTTACCTCTCCTTTTACAATAACTCTTTAATGATGATTAATGAACTGCAATAACTACTGCTGTTTTAACAACAAAACCCCCCAGGTCTTTCATTTCCCACCTCAAGATGTCACTATAGCTGGCCATAAAACTGTCCCACAAGTCATAGCTACGCATTCCCCTAACTGAATAAATCTGAAAATTCAATAATACGATCCCCGTTCTAGTTTCCAGGGTTTTTAAACATAGAATGGTTTAGGTTGAAATGGGCTTTAAAGATCATCCAGTTCCAACCCCCCTGCCACAGGCAGGGACACCTCCCACTAGAGCAGGTTGCTCAGAGATCCAACCTGGCCTTGAATGCTTCCAGGGACAGGGCATCCACAAGTTCTCTGGGCAACCTGTTCCAGTGTCTCACCACCCTCACAGTAAAGACTTTCTTCCTTAAATCTAATCTAAATCTACCTTACTTTAGTTTAAAACTGTTACACCTCATCCTATCACTACACTCCCTGGTAAAGAGTTCCTCCCCATCTTTCCTGCAGGCCCCTTTACACTACCGAAAGGCTGCCATAAGGTCTCCATGGAACCTTTTCTTCTCCAGTCTGAATGACCCCAGCTCTCAGCCTGTCCTTGTAGAGGAGGTGCTCCAGCCCCCTGATCATCTTTGTGGCCTTCTTCTGGACTCACTCATGCAGGTCCGTGTCTTTCTTAAACTGGAGGCCCCAGAACTGGACACAGCACTCCAGGTGGGGTCTCATGAGAATGACGTAGAGGGGGAGAATCACCTCCCTCGACCTGCTGGCCACGCTTCTCTTGATGCAGCCCAGGATTCAACTGGCCTTTTGGGCTACAAGCGCACACTGATGGCTCATACTCAGTTTTTCATCCGCCAACACCCCCAAGTTCTTCTCCGCTGGCCTGCTCTCTTTGTTTTGGGGACAGTTACAACTCTGCAGGCTACTCTGGGGATAATTACAACTCTGCAGGCTTCTTTACAACAAAGCGTTATAAATTATGCCAGCCCAAACTTTTTAACATATTTTTCTTCCCCTAGGAATCTTCTTCATGAACAGTACTGTGACGATTTGCAGCAAATGAGTATGAGAGCAAATTCCACCACGTGGCATTTCCAATAATTCAAAGATGTATAGTATTAATTGCTGATTTATTTCCATATTTATGGCTTGCACCAGTACGTTTTATTGCTCTGAAACGGCACGCAGCAGGCGGGTCAGGATTACGGTGGTGTTGCATGCTGTGAGTTTACAAGTCAATTGACTGTTTTCTTGACTTTGAGTTACTTCCCCCATGTTTTCTCTCTACTGCAACAGATACTTCTCTCCAGCAATCTTCATAACTCATCAAATTTAGCCTTTATTCAACATTCCAGTGAGCTCATCGTGAAAAGTTTAAGACCTGCATCGTTCCCTTACTACAGCTGGCTTGGAGACGGCAGAAAAACCTTGCACTTTTTGAAAAAACCCCAAACCAACAACTTTCTATTTAGCAGTTGGCTATTAGTTTTCTTAAATATCGTTAGTACAGGGTTTAAACCTGTGTTATAAAACGGGTGAGTCACATGAAAGCATACAGTCAGAAAAACTAGGATGGAATAGCAAGTTCAAGCCCTTTTTACTACTTATTTAAAGACCTCTGCCACAGAAAAGCAGCATCTCCTTATCCCGTGGTCCTCACTGATCACTAAAAACTGCTTTAAAAATCAAGACTGAAATCTGAACAGAAAAGAACTTTCATTTGTTTAAACACAATACAGAAGAACCATTCGAGAGTAATAAGGCACTAACTGCTTTTTGACTTCAGGCATGTTACAGAGACATGTTTACGTGTGAAATGCAATACAAATGCTTATAATGGAGATGCCTACACTTCTAAAATGGAAATATTGGCAAACATTTAACTACTGTGACACCTGTCCATCTGATCACTAAAAAGATGAGTAAGTTCTAGGGGAAAACTGATACTTTACATTTGTCTGAGTATCTAATTGTGAGTTTTTTTCCCTGTACAGATCTATTAGCGTCTCTAAAAGCACCGGTGCTCTTGTGCTAACTGTACTTAACACCAGCTGCTAACAGAGGCTGAATTTATTCATGTTCTTAAAACAGTATTAATGGAACGGCCTGAATCAAACCCAGTCGTACTCTCTGAATACTACGTTATGTATTCTCTGAATATTCTAGAATAAATATCGCTCCTGACAAGCTTTGTCGATGTCAGAAGAGGATGAGAAAACAGCACAAGTACTAAGGACACAGCTGCTCTGACAACAAGAGCAAAGCCACGAGAAAAAGGGGACAGTTTCTCTTGCAAGACTTTTCCAGTTAAAATCCTCCTTAAAGAGTTCTAGCAACACGACAGCTTGCTGTTTCTCCTGACAGTCCATAACGAGCAAACATTTTAATAAGTACTTTCTGTAGTCCAAAACGTGGACATTGTGCCGTCGTAAGTAAATTACTGACCATTTCAGAGTCTGCAGAAGCCTGTCTTTAGGCGTGATGCTTTCTGTAAGCAGTAGCAGAGAGTCGCACAACTCCTGACAAGAGGGGAAATACAGTGAAGAGAATAAAAGGGGGCAGTGAGTCCTCTGGACGTTCTCATCCGTTAAGTGCAACGGATCTTGTGTTCCTACATAACACAGCTACCCTATCACTACGGGCAGAACACCAGTGCAGCTGGGTGATAAATATTTTAAACACGACAGCTGACAAAGTATGTAAATAAACTGCCTGTTTATTCATTTTTACACATGTAAGTTACAGACAATACCTCCTCCTTCCTCTAAATAATAATAATTAAAAAAAAAATAGCAGTGGGAATGCTGGGTCCCCTTCAGCAACTATTTCATTCTGAAGATGGCCTCCTATTGCAACCCCCTGCCTCCCCTGTTGATGTATTTCCTTCAACGCCAAGAAGTGCTCAAGTATGGAATGTTCAATTCCTTCATATCCTTCCGGCTTTACCCACTATGACAAACTATTCTAACTGAGTTTTTGCAGTTCTGTCATTGTCCACATGAGTTATGTAGTTTTAAAGATCGCTGCAGTCACAAAGCAAACCACTTCAAGCGTCTTAATGGAAACTGCAATCAGCGCAGACCAGCCACCAGACTGTCACCACAGTTAAACAGGCCCTCATGAAACTGCAGATGAAAAGGGCCTATCTGCCAATATCATGTTTTCACTTTGCTAACAACGCTTTGTTCTCTCCCTCATTCAATGAGAAAGAAGTCCGCATGGATTTGTTTTATTTATCTGAAAGGCTGAAATCTCAACAGCTCTGAAAAATATTTCCTGCTTAATGCTGACAATTAAATACACCAAAAAAAACCCCAACCCAAACCCAAAATCAACACCATGTAACTTCCTTTGGCAGAGTGCAAACTGAGTGTATATGTATACACACGCACACTCAGTATATATATAGCAACGGGGAAAAATAAAGTTGGTTGGGGGGGTGTGGGGAGGGGGAGAAAGTGATCCTATGTATTTTCTGTCAGAATACTACAAAATCCTGAGGCCAAAAATGACTTTGCCTTTTGATACCTGCAGAAGTTTACCTAGTCCTTATTCTTGCACCCCAGCACAGCAGCGGGCTGACTGGCAGGAGCACTGTTGAAACGCAGAGACCACTAGTTCTCGTTACAATCTCCTGCGCAGTTGTTGCCCAAATAAGAACTAAACAATCTAAATGTCTCACGGGAAACTACCCTGTCTAAAGGTGAAACTGCAGAGCCGCAGCAGCTTTGCCGCTCTGGTACCACGGGGCCACCGTGGGCTGCAGTCAACCGAGCTGCCTGGGAAGTGCTGGCGAGGGATTGTCCCTCTTCCCGTGAAGCATTCCTGGGCCCAGCTGCTGCTCTCTTTACAGCCTTCACAGCTGCCACTTCTCTGGAAATCCGCTGAGGAGGGGACGAAGGCAGTGTCAGGGTGAGAGAGAGACGAAACATTTAAGATGCAGAAAGCTTGCAGCAATGACCACAAATAAATGTAATGGCAAAACCTGGAAAAGATACCCGACCATTGGACATCAGGTGTGAGACAAATTATTTACCGGAGTAGCAGGAAAACCGCCCTCCAACTTCGAAAATGAGGGCCGAGACATTCAAGAGGGGAGGATCTGATGCAGTTGCTTGTGGCACTGCGATCACTGTATTCCTCAATCACGCAACCCAGCCTAGACTAGGCTAGATAGAAGTGAAACCACGAGGTCCTTTTTTGCTTTAAATTATCATGTTCTCCCGCTAAATCTATTCACCTGTATCTCAAAGATCAATTGTCTTAACTGGAAAGAGTGGGATGGTTCCTGTCCTGGATACTTGCCCAGACTGACAGATTCTTCTACGGGCAGTTACATCCTCGAAGGATGACTAACACCTGAATACAGGCTTGTTCTGTTAACTAAATGTTGCATGCCAGATACTGCAACCAGTTTAAGGAGATCTTTGACTGTCTGTATTATGTGAAACAGGACATTATATGCATTGCTTTTCAAAAGGGAAAAAGAAGTTACATTAAAAATACATTCGCTTGTCTTTTCGTGCGAATTCTAGAGTTTATGAATCCCTCTGGTGGCCTTATGCTGTGGTACTCAAAACAGACCATCTCTGTCCCTCTTCCCATTAGAAATGAACTTCCTTAAATGGCATCGGCCACATACGCATCTTATTCACGGTAAGCAGAAAAAGTCCTTAAATCTAGTTTGACATCTTAGTTATGGCTTTTAGCTTAACCATAAACCAATCTGTAGGTGCTACAAAAATTCTTTGGCTTTAGTATGAGTTCCAGAACAATGTAAGAAATAACCCCAAAGCTTTATCTAAATAAATTTCAGCTTTTCACAGTGAACTCTAACTCACAATATATTTTCATTTGTGGTTTCCGGATAGGAGAAGATATTGAATTAGGCATCAAACCTTCACATCACTCTTTCAGAATTTCCTGGGTATGTGCTGGACTGAATGGCTAGAATAATCCTGCCATCCCCTCTGGCATGATCGTAAAAAGATTCTGAAAGCGTTGGGGGAAATTTATCTAAGAAAATACAAAGCAGACTTAGAATGCTCAAACCTTGTAGGCTTAGTCATAAAAAAAGACTGCAGCTTGTGCAGACACTTAAATTAGGTTTAATTTAGATAAGTAAGGGATCGATAGCAATAAAGTCAATATCAGGATGGATTTCAAAACAGGCTACTTACTCTGGCGAAGAACCTGGCATCCCAGTGGGGCCAAAAGAGTTTGCAGTTTCTGCGAGACGGCAACTTCACTGCTGTCTTCTGAACAAGCTACCTTACAGCATGGAGCTGCACGTGCACTTTAAGCTTTGGGACAGCCGTGCCTTGGTGCAGCGAACAGAAAACGTACAGACCATCGCTCAGAAGATACTGGAAACAGCGTGGTGACATCTAGCACTTAGTGAGTGATCATTTGGCCCTTTTAAACACTGACACCCTGGACAGACATGGTGTTTGGACTGTTGAAGAGCTAATACTACTAAAAAAACTCTAAGGTGATAGGTGCCTTAAATCTAGTCTTATACAGCAGAGATCAGACCCCGTCATTGATAGTGCCACACTGGGTGATGCTGCTGACCAGGCAATTCTTCTTCACCAGCTCAATCCCAACCAGGGAGAGCCAGCTGCACAGTGTGGTGGCCATGACCACTTCTGCTCCCCACTAGAACTCCATGATGCCTGCGACAACTTTTGTACCCAAGGAGGCTGTTATCCCAGTATAGCTAAGGTGTGAGTTTAAACAAAGCCATGCTGCTGTATCCTGCACGGACACACCTTGGAGCGAGTGCTCCTGGCCCTCTTCCCCTGTGACCAGCCAACAGCGAGCAGCTCTCCACCCGCTGGGCTGGCTCAGGAGTGACCAGGGAGACTTCCTGAGATACCTCACTCTAGCTGGCCTCAAACCAGGGGCAGGTGAACCTTCGGCCTTAGTAGAAGCAGCCCAGTGCTGGCCATCGAGGCACTGGGCTCTCTTTGACTCTTTGTTAAAAGCTGGGATCAGTGGGCCCCTGGCTGCTCCCCCGCAGAATGAGAGGCAACGTGCCCGTGGTCCTGGTGGTAACACCGCCTTTGGGACAGTGTCCCTGAGGAGTTTCTAAACCAGCTGTACTAGCGAAAGCACGGCTTTTTACTGCATGAATCTATGCACTAGTGCTTACCCTCTGTGAGAATGTATTTAAGAGAAAAACCTGATGTTATTAAACCAGTAGAAGACTAGAAGCAGCTTTGAGCGGGTTCAAAATGCCTTCCCTAGTAAGATGAATTGATATTGTATTATAAGGCACTTTGTTCGCTCTTTTTGGCTGCCAACCTAATAGCTGAGCTATTACGGCATCACCGTTCTTACGCGAGAGCCTCAAATGCACTCAAACCTAATTTAAAATCCACCTTTTGCTCTGAGGCTGAAACCACGTTAGCAGTGAGAACCAGGCCGACTGCATCCAAATCTGCACTTACAAAATTAAAGGCAGGACTTTCTTAGCGGAGGATACTTGGTTGTCAAATCTACTACCACCAGAGATCATACCCTCCTTCTAATCATCACGTCTGACTTTTCTCTCTAATGAAAATAAAAGAGATAGTTGCAATGAGCCAGGGTTGTAATTTTTTTAACGTCACCACTTTTCGTGGTATGGGCAATAACAGCAGACTCCTGTCTCTTCCCTAGGGACAGCGCATTTCCAGGCGTATGAAAGAGTAAGCAGACACTGGTTAGCATCTTGAAGCCTTGTCTGCAGAGGCACTTTACATACATACAGTTAATAAGAGAAAAGCCCTGGCCCTGGAAAGCTTCCAGTCAAGAGAGATGAAAGGGAGGGGGGAAGAAGGAGTAACACCATCCTCTTTTTTTCAACATATATATACATATGAAAGCGAAGAACCGAGAAAGTAGGTCATTTGCCCAAGACTGGAAGGAAATCCTGTAAATACGAATTTTAACTTAATGCTTCAGAAGTCTCAACCTGCTGTCACAAACCCATTACTTCTCCCAGAACAGCACGTTAAGGAAATACCATCAATAACAAAGCAAACTGCAGACCAGGAGGATCGTAAATAAAATACCACACCGAAAGGTAAGTTTGAACAATTCTCAGTTTTGGAAACTTTGTGTCCAAGTTGAGTAACTGACCGTTTCACAGAAGCGGGCAAATCTATGCCTCTTGTGACAAGAAGTCACCGTGCAATAAAAACTTCTGCTTTAATTTATAATTGTATCTACCACAAAATATTGATTCCTGTGCTGACCACAATCAAAATACTCTAATGGCTGAAATCTGAGGCTGAAACACAAGAGGAATTCCCTCCTGGATGTAAGGAAGGACAAAAGTAGTATTTTTAGGGAAGACTGAGGCAAAAAAAAGGAATTTGACCTCTATCTGAGAGCTACCTGTGTATGTTGTGGGGTTTTTTGTTTGGTTTGAGGTTTTTTTGCATATTCTGTACTTCTCTCCTCCAGTATTAGAGAGAATTGACTGTACTGCAGCTAGGGGAAAAACAAACAAAGCAAACAGCTGTATTTTAAGACTCTCCCCTTTCCCACAGTATCTGTATTCCTCTAGCATTCATGTTTGATGAAATCTTTTTAGAAGAGAAACTAATTCTTAAAAAAACCCCACCCTACACAGTGGTGGCAAAGACATAAATCTCTTGCACTGTTCCCAGAGCTTGTCTCTTTAGGATTATTATAGATTAGATTATTATGGAAAGGGAGATTTAAATATTTTATTTACCTGAACAGCATCATAATACATTTTCTTGCCTTCTTCATCTGTCTTGTCTGACATCAGCCATGCCTTGAGCAAATACTCATAAAAACTATCCCCAAGTCCTCCAATGGAGACGTGATCTTAAAAGGGAAAGGAAAGAAAGAGAAAACAGCTTCATCTTCAGCGTGAGCAATAAAATACAATTACAGTTTGAAACAGTGCATTTAATGATCTCTTCCTACAACAATCTTTAATAAATGTAAGCCTGGAACCTCAGGAAAAACTTAACTGGTATGTACAGAGAATGATTTCTTAAATTGCTAACTCTTTCATCAAGATAAAGCACCGTAGTTTTTTTAATATCCACAACATGCCACAGGAGTTCATGGCAAGGAAAGAAGAATTTATGTTTAACATCTGATTAATGTACAGAAATGTGTTAATCTGAGTTCCTTTTTCATTCTAAAACCAGGAAGAAAAAAAAAAAAGTAGAAAATGCTCTCTAATTTGTTAGAGGCTTTCCCCTCTTAACATGCAGGCGTTGTTTTTATTTGCTCTTTTATTCACTAATGCTCCATTTAAGTCACTTTATAAAGAGGGCACACATATTTTAGGTCCTTACTGCAGAGGTGAATTTCAGGTTATTTAATGGTATTTCAAAATGCTGGCCCATATCTTTACAAATAGTATTACATTTTTGAACATCTGGCTGCTCTCAGAACTCAGCAACAGTTCTGGAAGTTAAAAAAACAAAAGACTTCCCACATCTACGGAGGTTTATTGCTCTCACGCTCCTTTATCTGCCCTATCCTTACTATGCGAAACGATCTGGTACTGCAGATGCTGTGGTTATTCAACTTCACCCATTTAGGATGCGTCCCTGCAAACTCTACCACCACACAAGTCAGACTGGTCACTGTCAGTTGCACCAGTGATGTGAAAGTTAGGGATGCTCTCAGCTGCCTGAGTGAGTTTGCAACCTATTGGCCATCCAGGAACCTGAAAGATTCTTGGCAACTTTTAATGGACTATCACGATTCCAGCAGATTCCCCTGAACGCCTGAAATGCTACCTCTCTATCTCACCCTCTCCTGTTTCCCTGAGCTCCAATAAATGAAGAACACTAGCTAGAGGTTCTGATGCTGCCCGGTAACACTAAGGGATCAAGCCTTTATCGAGTCTCCAGTGAAAGGATCCCAAAGTGTTTTACTAGGACTACTCATTTATAACCATCAATCTTACAGTGAGGATGAGATCCATTCGTCCCACCTGAGCCAGCCGGGATGGGGATGTGATTACGTGTATCACGCAGCAAGTCTGCGGGTCGTACCACAAAATCCCGTGCGTATGAAAAGCAGGACACAGATGGGGTAATCCAGGCTCATACAGCGACACGCAGAAGTGTTAGTGGTACAGAGATCACACTTGCCAACACCTAGGTCTGATCTTAGTTTCAAAGTTATGCCTCTCTTGGTGAAATTCAAAAGAACAGAGAGATTTTATTTTTAAACCTCTCAGCGTCTTCTCTTCTCTGCCTCTTTTCACCTTCTGAATAGGTTGCAAAGCCATGCAAATGTAGAAATGTCCTTTTTTCTATTCACTGTATTAACAGGGACTCTTCCTCCACTAGCCTGCGACATACGAAGAGTAATTTAGTTTTCCAAACGCATCCTGTCCCTTTGCCTAACAAATACGTTGTAACATCAAACCCAGGTTATAAATGGCTTTTCCCCCTCTCTCCTCTTTTGAATGAAGTGTATTAAATTTCTGGAAAGAATACACCATTTATTTAATTAAATGTTCATGATCCAAAAGGAAGAGAGGCTACTTAAAAAAAAATTAGAACATTTTCTATGATCGAAGGCTGATCTTTGAACAGCAGCATTTAAATGACCTTTACGGTTTCCTAAATAAATTACCATAGAAACCTCTGACATTTGCAAACTAAATAGCACGAGCACAGTTTCATCAATAATAAGCCCTGTTATTATATACATTATTGCAGTAGACAAATCCAATTGACGCACACTGCAGCAAATCACTGTCAGTTTACTGTCAAAATAACAAGGGCTAAATGAATTTACAGGAACAATGGCAGTGATCCAGCAGTGTCCTTCACAGTTACGGCATCGCTAGAGAAGAAATGTTCAGAAACTATTCCTCCCTCCCCGCTTGATGTTTGAGAGATAATACTTCTGTCTCGTACCAAATAACAGTCTAGTTGCTGGGTTGGGTGGGGTTTTTTTTTCCTCTGCTGTAATCAACTGAAAACAGCCTAGAAAAGCAATAATCTCAAATAAAACATCTCTTAAGTCTTACATTCTGATCTCCTACTTTGTGAAAAAAAGAATTAATAAATCAATGTCCGCAAACAGAAGCAACTGAACTGGAAGAAATGCAACAAGATCATATTTGCTTTCACTGCTTCAGCATGCTGGGGGCTGACCTGCATCAACATCTGCGACTATCGCTGGCACGTGCAGGACGCTATTTCTCTGTCAATACTACGTGCTTCTGGAAAGCAAAGCTGTTCTAAACTCGACAACAAGAGCTGGCATTTAATGTGAAGGAGGAGTACGTAACACACGATTATACTGAAAACAGGAAAATAGGAAGGGCCGTAAGGCAGAGCATTGCACTGCTTCACAGAGCCACTAACGGCGTCGGCCACTAGAGATCTGCTCTCATGCAGCTCACCAAAAATCATCTAAGTTTCTGTGGCTGACTGAAGCAGGGAAAGGAGGGACCTGGACCTGGCTCACAGGTACTGTGGTGGCTTTCTAACCAAACCCAGCGCCTACTGCTGTAGGAGCAACGCTTCCAGTGGGAGGTTTTAATGTTTTCAAAGCTGTGCTAAGCCAACAGGGGTAACAAGTGGGCACACATCCCTCAGATCTGTAAGTGTATGTCAGAGTTTACACCAACGTGCCAGCTGGAGTTGACGGTAATGCACGCTGAGCTGCCACAGGCCTTGTGGCACCGTGACCTGAAGGAAGGCTCGCAGCATGGCAGGCTAGAAGTCTCTAAAATGACAGGCATACTTCTGATTCGTAAGGGGAAGCAGCCTTTGCCTTGATGGGACAATGCAACTGAGCAGCGTAACCTCTTCCGGCATCTTTTCAAGGGAGAGAGTGACACAACGCCTTCGAAAATATATTTTATTCAACAAAACACTTGTTCTTTGCTTTTGTGAACATTGCCTTATCTGTCCAGATCGTGGCCAGTCCCGTAAGGACTCCAGAGCCAAACTTCCACCTTAGCTGCATCCTAAACAAACTACTATATTCAAAATCTTCTCCAGTCCTCTCCCTCTCTAGTACTGTCTAGTCAGCTCCACATTGCTAGTCCACAGGACCATCTCATCTGCCTGTGTCTTTTCAGACCAAGACAGCAGATCTCGCTTGTTTTCTTTCAACAATGTAGGGAAGAAAAAATAGGAGAACATTAAGTCACGTGAATGGGGTGGTGGTGGGCTGAGCCTAAGCTGGAAAAGAGAAAAAAGAAGCAGGGTCTCTAGAATCGTGATCCTGCACACAACGCAGGCTTTGAAGAGTGGAGAAGGTAAAGTACAAGAAAAGGCTCGGACATCAGGATGCACTAAGAAGTTCAAAGACCTCAAGCATTCTATTACACTCTCTCCCTTCTAATGCTGGTGTCTCCAGTAATGGTTCCAAGGGGATTAGTGCCATGACATACTTCTGTTTTGTTTGCTTCCTCAGTTGCTGGCATTAAACTTCAACAGAATCACAGCTGGTATTAACTTGAAAGGCTTGTTTTATTTTATTTTTTTATCTTCAGTGGTGCTGCACCCACTCTAAAAATATGGAATTTGATTCAGACAAGCTGATAACGCTTCCTTAAACAGCTGCTTTAGAGAGCACTTTAGATTTTTGAATAAAAGACTTTTGTAGTCTACAAATTTCTTTCCAAAATGATACATATTCAGACATTTCCTTGCTTGCACAAACCATACTGAAAGACCAAAGAAAAGTACATTACAATACAGCACGTAGGATTATTCTTTTTATGTGTATTGTAATTTTTACATTGTATGCAAGCTCAGATAGGAGGTGAGATTTTATACTTTATAAAAGTTCTCTCTCTATATATACACACAAAATCCAGAAAACAGTGACTGAAAAAAGTTAACGACTGCAAACAGCACGCAGACAGACGGGTCACAGTACCAAAGAAGTGATCTACTTACGCTGGCCCCACTGGCCACTGCTGGGATTCAGATAGTTGGGGTAAAGACCCTCTGGTTTATCCAGTCGACTTAGAACTTTTCGAATGTTCATTACCTATTGGAAGGGTACAGAACACTGAGCACTGATCCATTTTTTCCTACAAAATAAAACAATGCTAGTACAAAAATATTAAAGTGTAAATATCCCTAAAAATACAAAATAGAATATAGCCTTATTCACCACACATACCTGAGTATCTCTGTGCAATCATATTACTATTAAAAAAGATCCTCTAAACTGCTATCATCGCATAAACGAGCTCCTCAAAACCTCTGGAGATTCTTTGTCAAGTGTTGGTAATTAAAGACCACAAAAGAAGCAAGCTGCAAAGTTCAGGATGTGCCACACAGAGTGTCTTGCCCCTCCACAGGATACCGAAATTCACGGAGGCCAATGCATTAACTAAGCTCAGGTACCTCAGCGCTATATTCCTGATACAGCCCAATCAGAAACGCTATTAAATATTAAGCCTAGTTCACCTAGTTCAGAGGCAGAAGTGAACTGTAAAACAGCTTTGCCTGGAAAGGAGAGCACTGCTGGAACTGAGCTTCGTACAACCAGCTCGCCCAGCAGGAACCCCCGCGGCCGATGGCGCTGTTAAGGAGCTCGCTCAAATGAGAAGCCTGGGGAAACAATTACAGTCCAGATGCTCTGCAGCCGGAGTCATCCAGCAGCAGAACCCATTGCAAATGTAGTAACTTAGAAGAACGAAGATCCTGAGCAACACAGACCAGAAAACGTAACAAAAAGTTACTGACAGCTTCATTATAACACCCTGAATGCCTAGAGATTGAGTGAACTAGCTGCTGAGAAAGAAGATAAATTAGCTTACACCAAGCCGCAGAAGGATTTCTGCGCAGTACACAAACTGCCTTCTGCATCTTGACACTACACTGCTAACACTCATTGCCTAAATGTAGGCTGCAAGGAGTCGCAGACCTCATTTAATGAATTCTTCCATGCAAAGCTTATTCCAGTGTTTCTTCTTCTTTATCAAGCGTAGCAGCCCTGGAATGGTTTGCCTTGGAGGGATACGGAATTGCAATCTCTAAAGGGTTTTAAGAGCAGCTTACGTAAACAGATTTCCAGCATCTTGCAGCTACAGCTTGATGTCACTTTGGAAGGGGACCATAGGCTAGGATTTTTAACGTACGCACTTTCATCGCTCTTTAATTGTCTCTCAGCAGAACAGATGTTACGCATTAAATTACCATAAATGTCAAAAGGTAATTAGGTTACCTAGTAAGTTTTTTTCTGGTTGTGTTACCCCCCCCCCCGCCCCACCTCATTTAGATTTGGTCAAAGAAACTCTGTCTTTAAATTCACCCCTAAAGCTACATTAAAACTCCTATGAGTTTGTTTCACAAGATTGATTCCAGTGCTGACAGTGCTATTGCAGGATAAGTCCTTTGGTGCTTTAAGTCTGGTCCAACCAGTATTCCTTTTAGATTTGACCACTGCTTTGAAACCTACTGCTTAAACACTTGGAGTCTCTTTATTAATTAGATAGATATTACAAGTTTTAGGTAACTTGGGGCAGTTGTAGTAAGAATACATAAGTAAAACAAGAGGAAGTTGGTGTTTGAAATAAGGTGATAGACTGCACTGTACAGAACAAGACCCGCTGACTATTTACACATCAAAAAGCAAAGCAGAATTGCTTAGGTGGGAATTGAGGAAAGAAGAATAGAGGTCCTTTCCATGGCTCATGTAAATAAAAAGTATCCAGAAGACAGTGTTATCAAATTTTGGAAGCAAAATAACAGTTTTGTTCAAAGTATGTCCAAGTATATGCATGTCCAAAACCCAGAAAAGGGTTTTGGTTGTTTTTTGTCATTCCCCAAAGAAAGTTAGAGCACATTTCTTAAAGGTCAGTGCAATGAAGGGCTTCCCGACCTCACTGACAGCGCTGGTATTACACGGCATTTTGAAGACTCAACTCGCTGCAGTGACACAAGGTACCCATGGTGCTTTGCTTTCTACGGCCACCACATATTATCCCCAATATAATGTTAATTTTTGTTTTCACCACGTTCAGGCGAAGCGCTGAAGAAAGCTCTGTGGTCTGATTGTTTAATGGGATACTAATTTAGAACATAAACAGAAATGACACATTTTATGGGGCTGGGTAAGTGCTATCTACAAGGAGATGCATCACAATGGTTTTGGAACAGATTTTTGACTTTAGAATGCAAAACCACACAAAAGTGACTAGGGAAACATCTAGAAAATATCTCCCTCCTGTGACAAATACTGGCAACCGAGGAAAATCCAAATGTCTCCACAGAGATATTAGCCTCCCAAGATGTGATTTATCTTTTGTAACGTGATTTTGACTGAGCAGTCTAACCTTTTCAGCAAAGACAGGGTTTCCGGACAGGTGGCTCAAGTGTACGAACTCCAGATGCAAAGTCCCGAATTCTGCCAAAATGCTGCTGCCGCCAGAGGCCCATGGCCAGTTTCGACCGATTCCACTGAGATGGGCAGGAAGAGAAATACAGAAAATAATCATCAGCATCTCTAATGCCAAGCTAATAAAATATAACAGGCAGTAGATATATTGCTATCAAGAGAAGATAATTGATTCAAAACGTACTTAATATCTACACAGGAAACTATGCTTTGACAGCTTCCCGTGACTTCACCTCGATTACTTTTTAAACTTAAGTTTATTAAATTAAAATACTCTATATATACAGCACAGGCTTTAAGTTAAAAGTACTACATGCAGTATTTGCTTCTTAAGACCTGAGAATTTAAGACTAGGATATGTAGGCAGTGTCTGTCTGGGCACTCTTACTAGAATGAGTAACTTTAGTTTTAATTAAGACCTGAAGATACTTCACAGCCAAGTTAATCTCAAGTTTTGTGCTGAGAGTCGAGGAAAGCACATTTATTGCTAAATCCCTGCTAGAAACTAATGCTGGTTGAGACTCGGGATGAAAAGCCTGCTAAAGCTGAATTATAAAAAACCGGGTTTTTTTCACATCGAGATTTCCAGCAGCAATATTCAGAAAGCCCCCTGAAATCAACGAAAAGCTAGCCAACTTTCCAGAGCATCTCAATCAATAACAACATAGGAGGCCAGCATGTCATCAGCATGAATGTTAGCTATAAATACACTCATTAAGTACTGGAATGTTTCCCTTATTTTCAAGCTGTAAATAACATTAAACACACACACACATCTATAAATAAAAAATTAATTTATTTTCACTTTTACACATAAGCAGCCACTAGAGTCCTCAGTTAGCACCTGCACAACTGTGAACATTGGGTATTCTTCCCGTGTTAAAATGTGACTCATATTACCAAAAAAACCCCAAATCAAACCAAAAAAGCCAAGAAATCCCATCTTTAGTTCATCATGGTAGAAGTCCTCAGTTGTATTAAAACTTCTTCTTCAAAAGGTCAAGTATCTATAACTGAAGTTTAACCAATATAATGAAATTAAGATTCCATTAAATTAATTTCCCCCCCAGCTACATTAACACATTATTTTGAGATTTCTGCCACACACAGGAAATAAAACCAAGTCATTAAACTTTAAAAGCAGAGTAAAGGCTACAAACAGAGAGCACGTTTGTGTTCCACTCAAATGTCACAGCTTTAAACCGGGCGACACTTTTGGCTGCGTGGCCTTGAGCTGAAGGCACCACTGGAACTCCCTGAAGTGCCACCAAATAAATAAACCCTGAATACCACCTACTGACAGGCAGGCTTCTATTGACCCATTTCTGAAGTACCACAGTGTCTGTCAAATATTCCCCAGAGGTATGCTAGAGATTTTCTTTTTTCCAGACCTTAAAGCACTGAAGTGTCAAAGTTTAGCTGAGTGGAGGGAGAACTTGGTGGAGCAAAAGGAAAGAGATCAGATGAGGCTCCCCTGGCTGACCGTAAAAGTGCAAGAGGCTGGGACCCATGGAGGTCCTCTGATGCAAATGATTGCCCAAAACTCCAAAGGAGAAAAATGTTTCTAATCTTCATAGCTGCAGACAAAATCAATGACATAATGAAATCAGGGTACCGCAACTCAATCCAATCTTCATATGATATTTGTACGACAGAAACAGAACACAAGATTTATGGGATCTGAGCATCTCGTTTAAGAGCAGTCGTACAAAGATTAGACTGCTTCTCACATTTGAGGAAAACAAAAGTGAAGAGAAAAACCCACCTGGCTTCAATCTACTGCGGGTCAGAATGTTTTGCATATGGTGACAAAAAAGCATCAGGTATTACAGAAAAAAAGATCAAGGTGAGTACTGCAGACAGTATGTCTGGAAATCTCTATCTCCAGAGTGAAGAGCTTACACCTCCAGACTGGTCATTGATCCAAGAACAGGCACCATCTCTGGGCCAGATTAGCCCAAATCCTCTCTCTAACTGCTGACTTCTGGAAGAAAATATTTTAGCCTGTTTCCAAATCACCCAGATTAAAACAGATGACATAAGATACTACTGGTAAATAGAGCTCATCAGATAAAAAAACCCCAAGTGAAATATTTCAAGGTTTTGAAAAGTCATCCTGTTGTGGTGTAACTGGCAAAAGCCTACTTCTTTTTCTATTACATTTCTCAATAAATCTCGAGGTGGAAACATTAAGCTGTTCCTGCAGCAAGGCATCAACCAAACTTGGCAGAAAATGTAATAAAGTCCCTACTTGCGCTCCACTGCAATGTCTGCTGATATCAAGACAAGCTGTCAGAACATTTTGATGTACTGCCTTTTGTTAACCAGAAAAATTCCCAGGCACAGCTACTGAGAGGTTTTCTGCTTGCAGCAATGTGTTTTACCATGACTGGATGATTTTTCTTGCGTAAGATGGTTTGAAAACTATGAACTTGCATTCTTTACTCTTAATGCAAGTAAAGTAGAAAGAAACATCTATGTTGCATCTATGTAGTATTTCATGTAGCTTTTGTTGTCTCCAGTTGGGACAGCTGGTTAGGAAAATGAAAGGCTTCAAAGTATTCCTGGCAAATCTGCAGAACAGTGAGGATATCTGTGGGTTTACTCTCAGATGGGTGCTTTAAGTCAAAACTGTTGACTGTGTTTGGCTGTTTGGGGTTTTTTTTTTGCTGCAACAGAGCAGGTTTACACTGGACATAAGGGAAAAAATTTTCACAAAAAGAGGAGTCGGCCACTGGAACAGGCTGCCCAGGGAAGGGGTTGAGTCACCATCCCTGGGTGTGTTTAAGGGCCGTTCAGATGTAGTGTTGAGGGACAGTGTTTAGGGGTGAACTTTGTAGAGCAGGGTTAATGGTTGGACTTGATGATCCCAAGGGCCTTTTCCAACCCAAATGATTCTACGATTCTGTAATTACCCGAGAGAAGAGACCACCACCACCCTCTCTACAGTGTCCTTTCAGGTAGTTGTAGAGAGTGATGACGTCTCCCCTCAGCCAGCCTCCTCTTCCTCAAACTAAACAGACCCAGCTCCTTCAATCGCTCTTCATCAGATTTATTCTCCAGGCCCTTCCTCAGCTTCGTTTCCTCCTCTGCGCTCAACAAAGCTCTCAGTGTAGAGAGATCTCATACTCTCTGATCCTTTTTGACCAGGGAAAGTAGA
>JAAGNO010025319.1:0-29810 GCA_033439905.1 Ceryle rudis | reverse complement strand
TGTCAGTAAAAGTCAAGGAACAGAAAACAAAATAAGGTATTTGTTGGTTTACTTTTTTTCTTTCCCCCCCTTCCCCCCCCCCCCCCCATCAACTAGCTCACTCAAGATTCAGAAAAGCGTATCTGGTGAGCAATGCCTCTTGAGAGTGGCTTTAAGTTAGATTTTCTTACCAAGATAACAAAGGTGCCCCTTCATCTGCAGTCAGACGCCTGTGTGGCAATCGGAACAGGACTGAAGGTGTGGTTTCATTTAACTGTGGGAAACACCAGACACTGTCAGTCTGTGTACTTTCCCTAGCCTCAATGCTCCCACAGCTTCCGAGTATTGCATTGAGCTGCGAGCCAGTTGTATGAGCCACTTAAACCAAGAGCAGACATGCCACACGGCTGAGCAAGGAGGGAGCAGGAGCACCCAGCCGAGCCCCAGCAACCTGCCAGCCCTCTTCTGAAGCAACCACTGTGAAACTGCATTAGGTTAACATCACGCTGCGCTCCAGGAAGATCAGTTCAAAACAATCACTGCAAATTAAAAGCCCTGGTTAATCTTTTCTAGCCTCTTTGTTTCAACTAAGTGTGTTCTTCTAGGACAGTGGGATTTAATTTACAGTACATGCACTTTCAAGAAGTCTGAAAATAGATGTTTGCCCCTCCACTGAAAACCTCTGTGGTCAAAAAAAGTTAATTCTGTGAAGTGGATACAAAGCAGTGACCATCAGCCATTTCTTTTTTGGGGGTGGGGAGGGTGGAGAGGATGTGTTGAGGAAAAGAAGCTCATGTTCCCACATCAGCAGTGCGTTTTTCAAGTAGAAAAGGTGACAACAAATAAAATAATAAATCTAACAACAGAACAACAAACTTTAGGGCAATGTGTTCAAATATATTAGGCAAACACATATGCTGTACTCAGCTGACCTTCTCCACATGGCAAGACAACTGTTTAAATACTGTCTGGGGAGTGGAAAAAGCACAGCAAAATCTTCATTTTACTTCATCAACACAGCTTGCTTTGGTAGGGCGGAGACAGCCTTAAAGCCAAATGTACTCATATAATGAAAAATGATACACATCTTCCTCCTTTACTATCTGTGTTACTCTTTTATAAAAATCAGGTTACCTAGAGTTGTTAAAGTAGCTTGCAAATTACAAGGTAAGTAAAAAGCTTTTTTTAGCCATTTCTCGACATTTCTAAAGAATAACCAAACGTACTGTTGTTTTGGTAGTTAGCAACTGAGAATCAGAAGTACTTATCCAGTCTCTGAATAGTCCTGAAAATTTGAGGCCAGAGATTTTTATGCCCTTCACTTTCCTTCAGCCTCCCATTCTCATCCTTGCACAACCCTTTCCAGTGTGACAACACAAGCATTCACGTGGCCCCAGAGACAACCTAGTTGGGGTAAACAGCAACTGGATGGAAAGACAGGCCGGGGTAGTTTGAAGTCAAATCTGTTCCTAAATGTTCTCTACATAGCTCCACTGTATATTATTGTGGGGGATGGCTTGGGGTGGTAGCACCAGTTAAACTGTTCAAGAAGCCGTGGCCTGTAGTCTAAAATAAAATCTGAAGCAGCTTCAAAAATAAGCTTGTGCTTATTTTTGAGCAGTGAAGTGGAAAGGATTCCTTAGCATATAAAGTCCAGTCCTTGGCTAGCAAGAGCACTAACACCATAACTCCATTTCCAAACCTTATAGTTTGAGAAATTAATTTGACTCATTTAAAACTTTTAAGAGTAAAAACGGTTTGTATATACTGCTTGTATACACACACGGTACCTTTCACTTAACTGAAAAAAAAGATCCCTTCTTTCTTATGTGTATGTACCTCAAGGCAGAGTACTCCTCATGGAAAACAGTCTTCCTTTTGTTTTGATGACTCAAAATAAAAAAAATAAATTAAAAAATACCAAGACAAAGCACTAAGTAACCTGAGCACATCATTATGAACACATCCTGCTAACAGTTTGACTTGTTACAGCTAGGAATTCTAACCCAGTACTTTGAACTAGTTTTACCGGTAGCACTGGGAGGTCAGGAATCTACAAAACAGTCAGGGTTTAAAGGTTACCAAACAGAAGCAGGAACCGAAATACCACTCTTTACCAAAGAGGTACCTCAACAAATAATACAAATACCACAGAAAATGCATTTCTTCTTGCTACTGCACTCCTAAAACCAAAAGAAAACCCAAGAAAAGCAATTCTGTTGCATACTTGATCCCAGTGACAGTGAAACATGCTGCACTGCATTTAATCAATCCCGCTTTTTCTGACTTCCACCTCAGTATATGGACCAAAGCCAAAAGAGGCTTTATAAACGTTCTATCAAAAAGAGATCATAAAAGGTCTTCTGGAGTAAAAGTGAGACACCAGGCTATAGATGCCTGTTAATCAAACAAAGCGCTAAATTAAATTTCTTGGCCAGAGCATGAGCACATTCTTTGAAAGAGTGTGATACCACGCTGTGTCCAAAGCCACAGGCAAGTCTTCTGCCACCAGTGCAGGTGGGGTGGACACACACACACTGTTTATGCCCTGGACGGCAAGGCACAAAATTTGTTTCCCTGTAGGAAAAGGCATTTCTTGTGGTTTAAATATGAACCTGAGACATTCACGCATTAATTTACGGTTTGACTAAGGTGGGAATCGGAAAATAACTTTTCCTATGTAAAGCACATACATGGCATTGCACAAGCATAACCACAGCGATAAATCCGTATCCACTTTTCCCAGAGTCACCAAGAACTTACATAATTTTGTGACCCTAAATTATGGCACCCAATTTACAAACCTTGATGTATCGGTATCTGAGGAATGCTGTGGTCCTTGACAAAAAGCTTGCAACAAATTCTTGAGAAAGAAGATTACGCAAGATTTCTTCATCAGCCTGCATCAAGTAAAACCAATGCTTTTCAGGCTCTTAACTAAAAGGAGATGACAAGTTGGAGGTGGAAGTTCACCTTGGAAACTAACTTATATCAGTGTGAAACCAAAATGAAAGTAAACTCACAATAAAGTTCTCCCTACCTATATTAATTTGTCCCCTTTGATGTTCTAGTTCCTCAGCTTTATTAATTTTCTTTTCTATTGCTTAACAACAGAAAAAAAACCCCAAGATCACAAAGCCAGTTATAGAGAATGCAATGGGACTCACAAAATTGTATCTTACACCATTTAAATTTTTCTACACATAATTTTCATTATTTTTAGTGTTTGTCCTATGACTAAACCTTGGCAGACTGACACGCAGTCCAGATGTATAGCACAGAACTCTCAAGAGCATTTAAATCCATACCACAATATTAAAGTCAATAACACCTTGAAATGTTTTCTAATTATTTCATTGGAACAGCCACTATTTCTTAAAACTGCATCCACCGACAAAAGCTTTTGCAGATGCTTAAAATCCAGTGACTTTTTCAATAGCATATACAATGACACATTATGAGGGTTATTGTTTGTTTCACAGTGAGTGAAATTGGCTTAAAATATTAAAATATCAACATGGAGGGTAAGAAACAGCTGATGACTTCCAGAAGAAACAATGAGCCACTCACCAAGAAACTAAGGAAAGTCACATCCGTCACAGTAATAGGTGCCGTAATGAAAAAATATACTTAGCAGTTAAAGAGATTTTCACGTAGAAAAGTAATTGACAAGATTTCACCCTGTAGTTTAATCCTACTACATCCTGGACAGTAAGTTCACCTTAGCCTGGTGTCCTAAAGCTGCATCACCCCTTTGGACTGCAAATCTGCTTCTGACAGAACACCAGTGTTCTCTGCTGAAGTATAAAAAAAAAAAAAAAAAAGTACTAATTGTGCACTACAGTAATATGACATTCACTTAGAGGTTCCTCTCCTCAAGTGCGAGGCACACAAAAAGCACAAGTATACATTAATATACCCAAAGACTCCACTGGTCTTCAACCATGCTAGATTAACATACTACATCCCATTAAAAAGCTCACTGTTAATTTAAGTCAACAGGGATGATGCATATTCCAGGACAAAGGCTGTTTCAGACCATTTATCTGTGCAGGATGCCCATCTATCCATGCAGGATGCCCACTACAAAGAGCAACACAGAATATCAAGTAGTCTATGAACATCAGCAGCTAAATTTGGAGAGTAAAAATATCATCCACTGCATACTGATTAGACTAAAACACTACCATGGCAAGAGATAAAAGAAACCTGCAGAAAGATGGATTCATAGGTGTGCATTCCAAACTGAAAATAGCACATTTCATAACAAATATATATGGCCACACATAAAAGTGATTTTCTTTATTTTAATGAGGAGTTACTCCAGGATCCTGCTCCGTAGATTTAGAGACTAAATCTGCTTTGGAATTTAGTGCAGCAATTAGATGTGGTAGACATGGGCCTTTCCAATTCAAGACTTCAAGGGGAAGTCTTAGCCTACATTTCTAGCATAAGAATACCAAAGAGACCTCCTTGTCAAGAGTCCAGCCTGATAAAGCCTTGCTTTACCGCGTCTTATCTTTCTGCTACCCAGAAAATGACAGAGGCCCTACTGCCAACTTTATATTCAGGTGATAATCCCCTTGAATAAGGATTTTTTTCATTATTTATTTCTGCCAATTTTAACTTATTTGGCAAAAAGTGACTACATAAGGCCAGAAATTAGAACTGCAAATATAAAAGTCTATTTATCATGGAGATTAAATGAACGTTCAAAGAAAGGTTTCAATGTCTCCTCTCTGCTTATTAAAAACAAAAACACAAAACCCACAACCAAAGCCGTAATTGATACCTTGCCTTTCTTCATCAGAACTAGCAAATGCAATTCCTGCGCATGTGAAGATTTAAGCAGTGTAAATTCCATATGGGCTTGCACATTCCCATCTAACTGACAAAGGGCACAGTCATTACTCTTCTCCACAGAGGTGGGCTATAATCTTTCCATTGGCAAGGGAGGGAGGGCAACTTAAGACACCTTACACCCCTGTTGTACTCCAAACTCCGGTGTTTTCAGCTGCCTTGATTACCCAAGCTTATCAAGAGTTAAATTTAACAGAGCACCTTCTACCAAGGACGGTAGGTACACAGCACAATTCATCACCCTGAGAAACCTAAACAGGTAAGGCGTATCTGCTGCTCATTTACTGTCTCAGCAAGAGTTTAAACAAGTAAATACAAATGAAGCCTATAACATTATTATGTCTATGCAAACAAAAACAAATATACAAATGTTAGCAAATAATTAAAACACTCTGCACGCAGCACATTTTCCCAGTCTAGTCTGCTGAAGGAGAAAACCTTTCATTCGCTTATACAGCAGCCAGCAAAATAAACCGACACCTGCTGCAGCGGACCCGCACTGAGAAGCCTTCCCCCCTCCCCTCCCGGCACCGGGCTCCAGCCGCAGCTATCACGCCTTGCCCACCCGCCGCGCTCCGCACTGGCGGCTCTCGCCGCGGCCGCGGGGCCCCGGCCACTCACCCGCCGGCCGTGCCGTGCCCGCCCCGGGAGCTCCGCTGCCCCGTCCCGCGGCGCGGGAGCCGGCGCCAGGGCCCCGCCTCCGGCACCATGACGTCACCGCTCCGGCCGCGCACCTGATCCCCGGGCAGGTCGGGACTTAAAGGGGCAGCGGCGGGGCCGGGGCCGTGAGGCCACCACCTCCACGGCCACCACGGCGCGTGTCGCCGGCCGCTAGCGGAGGTGGCCGGGCTCAGGTGACACCCCGAGCCCGCGGCTGGAAGCGGGGAGCGGTGCGCGCGCCGCCCGAGGCCTGCCGACGCCTCTCCTGCACCTGCTGGCGGAGCCGAGGGACGGCCCCTTCAGCCGCGGCCAGGGCCGCTCCCTCCCGGACACTTGCTGCCCTCGCCCGCCCGGAAAAAGTTATCTCAGGGGTGCTGCTTCTGTAAATCATCCAGGTAAGCAAACCTCTCTCCTAGTGGATTTCAGCAGCATACTTAAGATCTTTCCCCAGCTCTTTGTGGGAAGCGGCCGTGGCCACGCCAGGATGTGGCACTGCCACAGCTGCCCTCCGCCAGTCCAAACGGCTGCAGTTCTTAAGCACCTGAAGGCCACAACTTTCCTTTCACCCCAAAATCGCAGTGCTGATTTGCCCACCCGCGAAGGGAGGCTTGCCCGTTCTCCGGGCGTGTCCAGAACCAGGCACAGAACAACACCACCACCTTAGAGATGGTATTTCTGACAGAAGAAACCGACCAACTTAGCATGGCACTAAATGGATATAATTGTTTCATTTGTACTATCAAGCCTGCCAAATGAGACGCAAAACGTAACTGGGACAAATCAAACTGTTATCACTACCCTCTTCCCTAATCAAAATCAATTGTCCTCTTACCCTGCTCAGTGATCCTCTCAACGGAAGAAATGCGCTGGAGGACAGGAGACCTTTAAATCACTATCTGCATCACTTCCACTCAGCTGGGCAAGTAACATTAAACGTGGAAGAGAGAACAATTAAATGGAAGATACAAACACTAAAATTTCCTACTTGAGAAGCAAATTTGAACATAAACATATACTTTGTCATCCTTCCTATTTATATCTAATCCTCACAGAAAATGTATTGCCATATACCCAGTCATGAAAGCACATCAGCCTCACTTAAACCTTGAGATGTTTGCTGGGAATTCTCAAACGGCAGGCATGCAGGCACTGTTTTATTTCTTTTACAGACAGCATAAAGCCACCAGTCTACACCAGCTACCAGCGTCAATCACCACGTCCTTCAACTTTCAGTGCAACTTGATGCAAATCAATTTCTCTCTCTCTGCTCCAATTATTCATCTATAAAACAACAACAAATGACTGATTTTCCCAGGTGACATTTATGCTTTCAGTGATAGTTCTTACCTTTATATATTAAACATGAAACCTTAATAGAGAGGAAGTGTCACTCAATGTCCAACTAATATAATAAAGTCTTTATTTAAGCTTCTACAGATACTTCTAAACAATTATTCCGCAAAAGTCCCCATTTTAATTTCTTTCTATGCACATGTTCCAGCAGCAATTGTACCAGCACTCATCAAAAAGTGTTGGCCTTTGGAAGTGCAGCATTCGGAGCAGAAGATGAGACACAGCATTCTGGTTTCCCTATAGGAACAGGATGAGTTATGCTTTAACACAGTATATCAGAGCCTCAAACAAAATTTTGCTTTTCCCTTTGGTAAAAAGGAAGATCCTGTAAAAGATAGACTTACTAAAATACCTGAATTGCATTCAGTTCTCATTTTCTCCTATAGAGATTATTCTTTTTTTTTCCCCCTGACATTTTTAGGCATTTATGTGTCTAAAAGCAGTTTCTTCATGCTTACAGACTTTTTTTTTTTTTTTTTTCCTCCTTATTTTCTGAGTATTTGTAAGATCTGTGCTTCTGCTTTACCGAGCTTAGTTGCTCAGGATTACCACGCTAAATAATCAGGACTATCTTTCGGAAAATGGTGAGCGAGAGATGGCATGTTTTCTAAAACAGAATTTCACATCCATACTAATCTCAAACTGCACATGGACAGAAGTTATAGACATTGGTTTAAGTAAGTAAAAGAAAAAAAAAGGGTTTTAAAGTAATCTGAATTAAATCGAAATTGATGGTAAGCACCAATGTTAAACACTTTTAGAACTAGAGGATCTTATCTTCTCAGCTCTCTAGGCGATTACTCAAACATTAAGATAAAGTTGCTTGCTTTTTCATCGTTCATTCTAAAACTGGGAAACAGCATGGAACAATCAAAACAGTTATAGTTACACTATAATTAAAAAAACCCAACACACTTATTGTCAAAAGCTAAGTTGTCATTAGTTCATTGATGCTACTTTGAATTCAGCATCTTATTTTCTAAAATTTTAGTGGCAAAAAAAAATAGTGAGATTTTATTTTAAAATATGTTTAGAACAGATTATCTTAATTATTCGTAGTATTAAATGTGAAATTTAAATATACTCAAATACACTTTTCCCTCAATAAAAATAATTTTAATCACTTTAAAATGTCAAATGAAAAAAAAATTCCTTGTTTGATTGTTATCCATCCTGTTTGGTGCCCTTTTGATCACTGAGCTCTCACCCTTAGAAGGCGGCTGGAAGCTGCCTCTTCACAGCTGACAGATCGACTATTGTCTGTAGCATGTTTGTAGTGCTGTTGCTTACCCAGACTATTGTGCTGCCTTCCTGTTGCCTTCCCCTAGATCTATCAAATTAAACTGAGATGTTTTACACATATTACCATCTAGCATAGCTATCCACTGACAATGTTGAATATTCAAAACTTAATTATTAAAATTACAGCTCCGTTCTGGTTTGCACAGTGAAATCACAACCAAATCACTTCTAAACCTTATTTTATGTAAAAAACACTGGATTCTTTTCCAAATCTTGGTAGCCTAGATAAATTCAGTGTCATTTAAGAGCACTTAGACACTAAGTTTCTAACATAGGACAAAAAATTCCTTTCCTTCTATTGTAAGGAGACAGTTCAAACTCCACTTTACAGTGAAAGTAAGTGCGTTGAAATACTGCTGAACGGTAACAACAGTACAGTTTAACATGGTGGTCTGTAGTCAAGATAGCAGAAGGGCCTAGAAGGACCAACTGACTGACTCATTAGCTTTCATTTTTCACATCAGTCACCTATGATATTTTCAAAAAACAATGACCTTACAATAAAGATGAGCCACATCTCATGCTGGAAGCGCATCAGCATCCAGTGCTGTGTTAAGCATGGACCTTCCTCCACTGCCTTCAGAACTGAAACCTACTACTTTGATACATCACTAAATTGCAAGTTTGGACTGTAATTCTGCTAACAGAGTCTTCAAAACACCACACGTCAACTTACGCTTATAAATAAAGCTTCTATGATGTATCTTAATACTGTAATTCTACAAAGAGACAAATACTAGGTGCTTTAAAAGGACATCCCACAGCCTACTCCAGCATTGCATGGTGAGACATCCCTCCTTTACCAAATAAAGTAAGGCAAATGGAAATTTTGTTAGTCAAGAGCAAGTTAATTACCTTCATTAAGTCAAGCACAGAAAGTGCAACAGGATGCACCGTAAACAATAAAATGGGTGGTCTGTGCTTCCTCGGTAGATTTTTCAAGTGCAGCTAAGCAAGGTCCAATTCCATGAAAAACTAAATTAAGGCATCTCCACTCCAGCTCTAAAAGAAAATAAAGCAGTGAGTTTTCTGATCTAGCTATGGCTTTCAGAAATAGTAAGATACAATATGAAATTATCCACTGACCAACAGCCTTCTGCTGCTGCAGATTTTATTGCTACGCAGACATGCCAGGGAGAAGCAGCAATATTGCCCTAACCTAGAAGGCTCAGCTCGACAGCATCACAGCACTCCCAAACCCCAGGGTGTTCTCAAACAGATCATTTGAATCACACCAGTGCTGGGTTTTGCCTCATATACCCAGAAGCATCAGTACTGCTTAGAACTGCTGGATGAGGTTGCAACATCTTGCAACTTCTATACTATGGTATGTCTTTATTATACATTCCCCCTACATAGTAATCTCATCCTTCCAATTCCAGTGGCACATGCTATTGGCATTCTCTAAGAGACTTAGCATTTTTGGCATATTTTTCAAAGATTATTTTATCACCAAGTATTCATCAGCAATAAACAGTGATACTTTGTATTCCACTACAGTCAAGGTTCCCCTATTTATTCCAAGTATCTGTATCACTTGCTAGAATCATACAACTAGCCCTGAATTTTAAGTCTGAAAGCAAGAATTTCTGGCTCTGACAGTTAAAAAGAATATCAGTTAAATATGACCAGAGTCTGAACAAGCACAAACCTGTGAGTCGTCCCACATATATTTCTCTGGAAGCTGAAAGGCTAATGATCAACATTTAAATAGTCAATGTTAGCAGTAACTGCCCTTGTAGAAAATATGAACATGACCATCCAGCTAGGAAAGCAAGGTATGTGATGAAGGTAAAACAGAATTTACAGCATTTAGCCCAAACTCACTAGGGGATGGAGAAGCAAAATAGTAGGATAAGAGCAGCCAGTAATCTAGCAGAAGAGAGAGGAGTTACAATCATCCATATCCAAACTGATATCAAACATATCTGTCAAATCACCCTGATTCTTTTCTGTGATATGAAAAAGAACCTCTACCTCTTAAAAACTCCAGAAAATTCCTGCTCCATCCTGCAGGATGTTGGATCCCTAAGGTTCCCACATCGGACTTCTGCCTTGTATTTAAAGGCCGCCCACCACCTCTCATCCTGTCAGGACTTCCAGGTTCTCTTGCGTAAACATCTCAAAAGGGCAAAGACCCAAAGGAGGAGAAAGGGAAAGGGAAAGGGAAAGGGAAAGGGAAAGGGAAAGGGAAAGGGGGAAAAATTTAAATTGGAAGCAGCTCAGTACGTTGTTAGAAAGAAGGAATACTGAAATGATGGAATTTCCTTCACATTCCTTAAGCAAAAGGCCCCATTAAGCATATGCTGGAAGCTGTGACAAATTCCACTCTCGGCACAGAATTCAGGTTTGGCTGGCTACACTACACTGGTTGGCTTTGACTCATGGAATCACTTATTGCTCTTGAAGAAAATAGAAACTAAAATTGCTAAGCAAGGTAATTTCCAACTGCGATGATTAAAGATGTGTGTTCTCAGGTATAACGATGCAAATAGAGACTCAAAGTATGCTAACAGCACATGTTACAGCCTCAGGTAACTGAGGCTTGCGCTCATTCCTCAGTGGAGAAATGCACAATGGAAATTGGAAAGGATTTTATAAACAAAACAATTACCAACTGTACACTCCTTGTTTTCAGATGATAATAGTATGTTGAGTCCTCAAAGTGCTGAACTAACAACTGAAATCATTATGAAAATGAGAAAGAAATAAAAGTTGGCTACTGATAAGCCTGTCAGGAAAGGGCCTTTCAATTGGAAAGGCAAGCTGAAAATCTTGTGTGGTACACCTAGTAAGTAGTGACGTTCCAACAAAAACAAGATGAAGGCTACTGAGTTAGAGGATGTTAGAAGTGGAAGGACTTGCAATATGGAGTCTGTCTATATCATCATTTTATCTAGTGCATACTGTCTTAGGGTAAATTGTCTCTATTTTTTCATCAGTAACATTCCAAAAAGTCCATACGTCCTGTTGATCAGTCTTAAAATAATGTCACTCAAAATACAGCTAAATAAAGAAAATGTCTTATGAGAAGCAACTCAGTTGAGAACTGTGCCTCTGTTCCTGATCCAAGATCTAATAATTTCAGTGATGCAATCTAACACCACTCGTCTTGCCCTGCCTCTACATGGATGGACCTTACACTTGACAACTTCCTACCTTCTTGAAATAGCCTACTACATACACACACACAAATATGCCTTCCAGTTCTCTTCCTGGGGGTTGCAAGCTCCTCCCCTTTCCCCAGTTCAAATTATTTTAATCTTCACTATTAGGCCCAGTTTTCTAAACCTCAAATTATTTGATTACTCCTCTCCCAGCCTCTGTTCAGCTGAGCCGTATTTTCTTGGGGGATTTGCCCTAACCAGATGCAACACCAGATGCACAAGGACTTACCCATAGATAAAAAAATTATAATTCTGTATGTTTTACAGCCTATACTCATTATTTTTATCCTTCCCGATATAACATTTGCCCTTTGAGAGTGTCTGGAATTGTGGAGAATAGCCACGCAATTACTTGTTCCCTACCTGTTATTTGTGTGTTTCATTATTTCCGTTAAGCGTAGAACTTAAATCTGTCCCTATTTATCCCCTAAGATTTTCTCATAATAATTTTGTGATCTTAAACTTGTGTCCTATGTACATACATTCCTGCAAGTTACGGGGTCATTTTTAGTGAATCCATTTTTTAAACACAAAGCTCTCATCAAGGTCATTAATGAAAAGATTGAAGTGAAGCAGAATGAGTGCAGATCCAACAGACCATGGCGGATCCACATTCAATACAACCATTTCATTTTGACAGACAATCATTAATAACCACCATTAAGCACAGTCATCCAACAAGTCTTGTTTCTACTCTACATCAGCTTCTTTCAGGCCACATTTCTTCACTTGTTTATAAGATTATCACATGAAACAGTGCTGAAGAACTCATTAACATGAATATACTAACATTCACTTGTCAATTCATAGGCCTTATTGTCATGTTACAGAAGAAAATTAAAGTGGCATGACTATTAACTCTTTCTAAATTCATGGTGGCTGTGATTTATGTTCTTCTTACCTCCCAGAGGCTTATATTTGCTGGAAGAATTTCTTCATAATGTGTCTCCTTCCCCCCCCCCCAACCTGTCCTTTTCATTTTCAAGCCTCCCAGCATGTCAAACAGCAACTAGTGGTACTGAGATATCCTCTGTCACCCCTTTTTTTTTTTTTTCCTTTAACATGTCAAAGGATGAATTTCATCAGGTCCAGCCTAATAAATAACCTACCCTTCAAGTACTATGACGTATGCAAAAGGCTTGCCATCCATCTTACACATCCTCCAAGCTTTTTATTTCCTTCTTGTGATAACTGCTGCTTACTTATACTCCTCTTCTGGTAATATTTTGAGGATATTTTCGTAGTACTTTAAGTGCATCTTACAAAATTGTGCTATCAAAAACCCAACATAACAGAGCTGTGGATATTAATGGGAGCAAGAAGCACACTGTGGTGAGTGCAGCTCAGTGGGCAGTGGTGCTCCAGCGCTGCCTGCAGACTGTGCAGCCCTCCTGGAAACGTCAAGACAAGGCCCTGAGAGAAGGAGGAAGTTGTACTTCTGAATAGCATGGTCCTTTCTAGTTCAATGGCAATATGGAGATCTGCAGTAAGATGGTAACAGGAACAGAACTAGAGCTCAGCAATCCAGACACTCGATCACACCTGCTAGGGAAGACCTATTAGTAGATCATTTGCAGCATATTAGCATTGCTTCTGTGTTGATTATGAACTCCGTGTCTGTACACCCAGCGAGGAAGATAGAGCTGGGCTGCATGGTGGGGGGAGCATGTACTTTGTCCACATACGGGGATTGCAGATAAAAAATGGGATTAAGCCTGACACAGGTGATCCTGCAGACAGCCTGGCTCGCAGACAGCACGGTGCACAAAACCAGTGACCCCTCTGTACATTCCCGTGTTGTTGCACCACTACATTAACACATATTAGCTCCTGACTGTCATTGCCCAAAATGAAAATACATAATAATAGACTCTTATTGCAGTACAGGCATATATAGCAGTTTAAGATTTAAAATAATGAAATCAAACATTTACAATAGCAACAAAGAACAGGAAGGAAAAAAGTTTAAAGCCATCAGCAGCTATAGTGCAGCTCTGCTGATTTTGCCAAGTAACTAATCCCTAAGTTTTCTTAAGTGTATTGTAGGGTATGTACCATGCACCCAATTTCATTTTCACAAGAATTATACAACACTTACATAAAAGTGAAAACTGTTCATTATCTTCTGCATACACTAAGCATACTCATAGCCTTCTAGCCCTTCCCTTTGTTGAAAAATTTCATCTTTCCATAAATGAGACCAAAAGAAGTAGAATACTGTAATACAATTGCAAATAAGAATGGTTAGGATGCAAAAGGATTTTTAAAATTAGTTCCCCACAGCTTATCCAAAATTCATCCGACACATTGTATAATTTTATGACAATATAAATAGCAAAAAAAAAAATCTAACAAGTTTAACATTAGAAGAAAAAGAATTAAACCACTACTTGTATAGCTTAAGATGGTCAATTAATACTTAGCTTTTGGGAAGTATCTGACTTTATCTAGTTAATAGAAATACTAATGTTTTTGAAGAAAAAAAGAAGTACCATTCCAGACATACCCTGCTTTGTCCACCACAGGAGGCAGCTGCTGTAACATTGATTTACCATGACTTAACCAGATACTGATGATCAGCTGAACAGCATACACTTCTAGTCCAATTACCCCGAGACACAAAACAAGTGAGTATATACCACTAGTGAATTAACTATATATACACACTCAAGGGAAATCTTGGACAATATACTGACAAAAGAAAATTTATATTGCAACAGCTTAGTCATTAATTTACAGCTCGCTACATTTTCCTGATGAGGCAAGGTAATTTACAAGGAAAAATACTCATGCTCAAACTGGTGGGATTCTGGGGGATTTATTTGGGGTTTTTTTTTGCTTTTTGCTATAGGCACACTTTAAAAAAAAATTAATATTTTGGAAACTAGTAAGAATCATTACAAACATTACTGTTCTTTATATTGAACCTCTGAGCTATATTGAGGACTAATACTAATCACTATTAAATAGCATTTTACTGGCCAAATTGAAGTGGTTTGGCAATCAGTATATTTTGACAGAGACATTAAATAACAACTGTGTTTGATTTTCTGTTACATCAAGTAGATTAATTACTACAGCTCCCATAACATAATCATTTCAACTCAGAGATCAAGAACTAAATGTGTTTAGGAAAATTAAGGTGGGAAGAAGCACATGACATTTTAGACAAGATTTGCACTAGTTTCATGTCACAGCTGTTTCCATTGATACAGAAAGTGACACTGATGTAGGCTCCTCACATTACCTTTAAACTTGGAAAATCACTGGAATTCAATCCAAATACATATTTAGTTTAACAATTCTCCTAGTGAGTACAGTCTGTGTTCGCAATGCTTGTTTAGGTTTAGTTTTAGCTGCAAGCTCAGTTGCAATGCTATCTACATGGTCAGGATCCATAACAAGAAATAACTACTGCTGACTAATGTATGTCCAGAGAATGACTGAACTATGCAGTTGAGCTTCTGAATACAATTTAATTTCTTTCTCTTGCGCATAGATATGCACACAAGTTACATTATCAAAATCATCTGCTAACTCCTCTAAGAGTTCATTGTAATGCAGTTTCATTATGCTACTTTGCATATCCTTCGAGAACTCTTCACCCCCAAGTAGAAGTTAAACAGATTTTAGAACTATTTCTGTAAGTAGAGAGACAGTGCAAGATCTGGTTCTTCTTCTGACTGAGCTGGGGATGTGACAGCACTGGAACAGCCAAAACACTCAAATTCTATTCCCAGTTCTATGCTAACATCCCCCGACAAGCCAAGCCTCCATACCCGTCCGTTCTGGCTGCTTATGATACCATTCCAAAGTAAATTTGTTGAAATCTCTGGCCTGAAAGACTCAAAACAGAATTCAGGTAAAAAAACCCAAAACAACAGGAGAAAAACACGCTGAGAATGGAGTTCACCTAAATTAATTTGAAATTTCAAACAGTAAAAGCCTGCTTACACAACAAAGAAAATAAATCCTGAGCCCCTCGCTTGCCAGAGGAAGCCTTGTTCTGAACATCCATCACAAGCAGCAAGGGAGTGGTGCCATATAAAGCAGCTGACCCGAATTCCAACACATTTAAGCCTAGGTAAAAGCTACATACAATCTGACAGGGAAGGCTGGAATGCAGGCTGAGTGTAACAAATACCCAGTCAAACCTAATGCTGTAGTGGCCCAGTTCTCGTTCCTCTACAGTTTTAAGTGCTGTCATCTTTTCCATAGTTATCAACCCACCAACCATTACTATCTGAATGGACAAAACACTGAAGCAAAAGAAGTTGTGCATATTCCTTTCTTCAACATTTACCAATAAACTGAGCCTTGCAGGCTGCTGTCCTTTCTATTTACTTCCCCTTTGATGGATTAAAGCTTTGCAACTTAAAAATTGGCTAGTATGAAACTGCAACATTTAAACTGATTACATTTGAAAAATTAATTATGTCCATAGCTCCCTTTAGAGAGTGCTTATATTTTACTGACTACACACAACTTTTGCCAATGTTAGTACTTCCGCAGACACAGATGTTTGTTATCCCTGCTTATTTGGGCACAGCAAGAATTAATCTAGAGCCAGGGAAAGACAGAAGTAGTCAAGCAACATACTGTCTCACTAAAAACACCTTCCACAAGCAACCTAGAAGGTAGTGTAATTGCACAGAACACAATGGGATCATTAAACACAAAAATACTCCCAGCAAGGGCTAACCTCCCCTAAAAAGAGCAAAGCTGCAAACACTTTGCATTGAAGTGCTAAAAAATGTGTGCATGTCAAGGACTGTAGACCACATGGGCACATAAAATTAACAGGTACAATATGCATAAATCCATTGTGCTTCTACAGCTTGACTCTCATATGTAATTCCTGCCATAACATCCCTGAAATATTAAGGTAAAAGCACAAAAGATACAACAAAAGAAGACAAGAAGAGTAGATAGTTAGGAAGGGAAGAAGGGGACTGCAACGGAGGTCTTTATAGCACAAGTGATTATGCATTATTTCACAATAATGGATAGCAATGAAATGATGAGGTAACGGGCTGAAAAACAAATATAGAGATATAAATTTACTATAAATCACAAATTGTGGGATTCCCCATCACAGAATGTTGTCTGTATTAAAATACAATTTGGTTCAAAAAGACTAGACTTACTAAACAGAGGACAGGTCAATTGGAGGCAGTTACAGATTATTATCTATATCCAGCTCAGGACACCCCTAAACTACTGTCAGTCAGAAAGATAAAAAACAAACAAGGGAAGACATCTCAGACGTGCCTTGTTTTTTCATCATCTTTCCCTATGTATTTTCTTTAGGTGACAGTTGACACTGCTGAACGAATAGAAATGATGTAACACTAGCCAAAAACCCTTCCTAAAAAAACCAAAGCCAAACCAAATAATAATATAAAAAAACCCAAACAACCAAACCCCACAACAAACAAAAAGACCACATAACAAAAAACACACACTGAACAAATAAAAAGCCATAAAGAAGACAACTCATTACCAATTGATTGTTGGTGACATAGTCCACTTGAAGAACAAATTTTAAATGAGATAACCAGAGAGAAGCATCAGGCAAAGTTCTTTCATTAAGCATTCTCCCTATCATCAACTACCAGTCTACCAACACAGAAAGACAATAAAGGAGCTATGATATTAAGTCCAAGTACCTGAACTCTGGTAGCAACAGGCATAAGCCTAAACTAAAAGAATGACCACTTAGAACCCTACTATAAAATTGAGGGCATGGAGCAGGAGAGAAACCCATAAAGCTGAAAAAAAAAGTGGGTTTGGGGAACAACCAATGAAAATCAGGGGTTGGCCAAAGCTAAAAGATTCAACAATGTAAAATACATGAGCTGGAGGGGAATGTCAAACAGAGCACCCCCCTTCCAATTACCATCAGAATAAGAAATTGGGCTAAGCAGATTCTCAGTCTAGCTGAGCTTGGTAGTTCTCATGTTTTTCACTGAGATGGCCAGAAAGACAAACTAATGAGCAAATTCAATATTAAGGCTCACAGATGTTTGAAACCAAAACACCAGACTCAAGTTCTTCTATATTTTCCTCTGTAATTTTCTTTCATTATTTTCCATTTACATAATAGAAAATGTTGCTTTTTATTATTAACCTTGCAAATTTACACCATTTTGAACACACCTTCTAATACTTTGCCTAGAAATTCTACCCGATTATCTTTTCTACTAGGCAGCATTGTATTTCTCATCAAAACATAACTAAATATGCAGTTGAGTAACATACAAAACCTATGTCATCCATAACACAAAGCTTTCAATGTTGGCATCCTGGCTGCATCCAGAAAACTGAAGGTACCAGCAAACACATTTACCTGTTACTTCATTCAGTGGGAATAAAAGACTCCTGCATAAGAAAACAGGACTGATTTCAGCTGTAAAATGTCTGATTTTCCAATCCTGGGTTGCTGCCTGAAGCAGCAACAACCACCAAAGTCACAGAAAGTACCTCCTGGGAGAAACCTGTCTGCAAGAGCAAGATTACTCTAGTTGCAGAAACAGAAGAACAGACATTAAAAGAAGACAAAAGCTGCTCTATATTACCTTTTTTTTTAAATTCCAAATAATTTCTGCAGTACCGGTATGCACTGATAAAATCTTAGTGCAACAGAGGAAAAATTTCCCTAATGACTAAAGAATTTCAAAGCAATTTTGCCTTCAAAGTACACACAAAAAAAATATACAAGTATTTCCTCCAGGAAGATACGTTTCTTTATAAAAATGTCAAATGGATTTCTGGCAGTGATACGGTTTTCTTATTCCAACTTCCGATTTTCAAAACCATTATTTCAAAGATCTCAATCTGCCAGCAGGGCGAGAAGATAAACAAGTTGTGACATTAAGTCCAAGTAAGCTTAGAGAAAGGCACTGGATTTAGTATTGCTTGTCATCTGCTTGTTCCTTGGGAAATGCAAACACATACACATGCTTCCTTCTCTGCCCCCAAATTCAGAAATCAAGACATTTAAGTGAATGCTATTGAGGTAGAAGAATGGCATTTTCCCTCTCAAGTCATTTGGATAATTACAGCCTACAAATAGTGTTGAACACCTGAGGACTATTAACTGATTAGACTTTAGAGGTGTCTCTGATTTTGTAAAGCCCAGACAGGAGAAAAAAATTGGATGCATGCACCTGTTTGACCATTAACTTCTCCAGGAAGCTCCTACTCATAGAGAAAATTACAAGTGTCCATGTTTCAAAAGCCAGAATTCAAGTGATTGGTTTTGTCTTGACTGATAGGTGTAGTGCTCAATTATTACGATGTTTTTACAAGATCAATAATAAAATCCTCTGTGAAAGCTGATTGGACAACCACAAAGAATGGTTTTCCAGAAGTGCCTGGACAGAAGATAAACCGCCCACAGAGTATTGGAAAGTCCTACCTATCAGCTACTGTTGGCAAACATCCTTTTTGTTCCAAAAGTACACTGTACTATTTCTTTTTCTTCTGAGGACGTAAACTGCTTGTGAGATAAAGAATTAAGGACAACACTACTAAAAGACAGAACTAGTACCAGAGAGCATTCATGCTGTCCTGTACTAGGGCACCTATGGATGAGAAGGTAAAAATCCCACCTTTCATTAGAAGGGACTGAGGGTTTATCACCCTCCTGAAGATCAAGAGTTTTTCCACAACCTCTTTAAAGCAGCCCAGAGTTTGCCTTCACCAGTCCTTAACAGACTCAAAATCATCATCACTGCTTCTCAGTGATGTGATATTATCAGCCAATGGAAAATCCTTTGGTAAGCAATTAAAGCAACTTCTTCCCACTCTGACCAAGAAAAAAACCAAACAAATTTAAAACCCCACACTAACCAAACAGGTGAATACTCATAAAAAGGGGTGGGTGGGGAGACCATTTAATTTACACTACTTTCCTCTGTATTTGGTAGTTGTTGTGGGTTTTGGTTGGTTGGTTTTCTTATGAACAAACAATGCTGGCAGAATTAAAACTGCACGACTACACGCCTAAACAATGGGAATGTGCAGAGAAAGGAATAGTCAAACATCATGTGCTAAAATTCTATTTATTGCTTACAGTCACTGTGGGAGAGAAGAGATTGTGGGGGAAAGTGAGGGGCAAGCTATTTCTTAAACTGTTTTTCAGTTGTTACTAACTGTGCGCAGTCCAAGCAGCTGGATCTCGCTTCAGCATTCACACTAGAAAAGCATTGCTGGAACCCACCTCCTATCACAGTAACTGGGCAAACTGGAGCAGCCATGCAGAACACCACTGCAGCGGCATCCAGGCCCTGAACCTTGAGCACTCCTTAAAAACACATAAAAGAGAATCAACTATTTGATCTTCCTCCAACACCAATGGATAACACTGAAATGTAAAATAGGTATTTAAAACAAAACTTACCTCAGTTATGTCTAGGAACACTTGCATCAAGAAAATATTACTACTAGATAGAGAAATAAGTTTTCTTCCCCGCCCCATAACTGTAAGCATGTACTCTCTATGAAGTTAACTCTACTAGAGAGGCATAAATTACAGCAGTTTCTATAATTTTTCCTTTCTCGTGACATTATTCTGAGGACAAAAGCAGGTTTTTTTATAGAGTCTCAAAAAAAAAAAAAAAAAAAGATTCTCCTGAAGAGATTCTTCAGGAATCTTCAGGATACCTTTTTTTTTTTTTTAATATAAATGCATCTTTTCTTTCTTCCAAAAGGCTGAAAAGTAACTGACAATGCTACTCTTTTAAAAATATTTCTGCAGTTCAGTCTGCTTAACATCTGACTGCAATTAAACAAAATTTACTTTTGTCCTCTGTCTTTGATTATATCAGTAATTAAAATAAAATCATAAAATAAGGAACAACAAGAAAAAACCCAACCACACCAAAAAAGTTTAGCTGAATCAACAAGCTCAGCAACAGGAACATTATACAGTGCCTTGGTGACTTCCTACTTAAAAGCCATGCTAAACTCATCTGGTAGGTCTGAAAATTTATGTTTTATTAGGAGGAAGAGTGTGCTGGCTCCCTTGCTTTAATTCTCCCTCTGTGCCTTACATCTGTTATACTATATCCTACCAACAGCTAGCATTTCTTCTGAATATTTTGTCATATGTGTCAGAATCCTCCGTTTCTTGTACAAAAATTGTTTGCTTAGTCAAGTTCCTCCACAATTTATTAAAATTTAGAACACAGAATTTCATAGTTTGGCTAAGTCCTCTTAGGAAAATGGCTTCATCTGCACTAAATGTTCACAAAAGTATTATTCAAAGCAGGAGTTAATTTGTCCACAGCCTCGGCAGCTTCTTAGGACAGCCAGACACCAATTTCTCTGTATTCCTTTTCTTCCTGAGCTGGTACCTCTAATTCTTCAGTCTCATGTGATGCCATTCTTACTGAAGGAATTTACTGAGCACTCCAAATGTGAGTGCTCATGCAGTTAAGAACAAAGAAAGCTGAAGAAGATGAGCGTGATCAACAAGTAAATCAGAATCACAGAATAACTGAAGCTCAAAAGGACTCCAGAGGAGGTCTCTAGTCTAACCTCATGCTCAAAGCATGACCAAGAGGTCAGACCAGGTTCCTCTGGGCTTTATCCAGTTGGGTCATAAAATCCTCTAAGGATGGAGACTGTACATTCTCTCATTCAAATGCAAGACTGTCCTAATGGAGAAAATTCTTCCTTACAAACAGCTGTAAGCCTTCTTGGTTTAATTTACATCCATAAATCCGTAACGTACTTCACGTGCTTCCTGATTAAAATTTCTGCTGCTTATACACAAGCGACTTTCACAAACTTAATGAGGACATTAGTGTGTCTGGATAAATGAAGATATTATTATGTCCTATATAAAACTGAAACCTATTAGCACTCCCATGTCAACTCAATAGGCCAGCATCACACCAAAACAGGGAAAATTTAGTACGTACAAAAGCAGTAACTGTCATGGAAAATTCTGAGACTTCACCTCAAGAGCAGCATTTCCACTGTTTTATTGAAGTAATTATCAAAATTTGGTTCTATTTAATACTCAAGGCTATTCACAATTAAAGACAAGATGAATATCATAATTCACTGACATTGTTGGATAACAATACGGGCCCAGCATTTAGCATTCACGCCATTACCTGAATTCCAGACAAGCTGGAATAATAAGAGGAAGGTAATCCCAGAACAATTGGGCACATTGGTACACTTTTTTTTTTATTATTGATACCATCAAAATAAACTGGGAGGGAAGAGACATTAGGAAAGAAGCACTACAGCTAGCATAACCATTTTCAGACCCATCAGAGACAGCTAAATTTGAAGTAAAACAATATTAAAACAAGCTAGTATTTAATGTTTTCTGCTGTGAAAATCCAATTAAAAAAAAATCCAAAAATGTTTAAAGAGTTTAGGAGGAATTAAAAATATTATTTTAGGCTTTGGATTCTTGTTCAAACAACTCTACACTTTTTTTTACATTTATTTACTACGCATACATGAGATAAAGTATCTCAAAGGTTAACATTTATTGATAAATGGCGTAATCCTGACTCCTGGACAAACAGTAAATACACTTCTTATCAGAGGAAAAAAGAGATTTAATTTTGTAATTGATACTTGAAATAATATTTTTCACAGCACCGTTAAGCAATTCAGTCGTCTGTGACACTGCAACAGTCACACATTTTCCACCTTTTCTCTCCCCAAACCTCACGTATTCCTTTGCAGAGTAAGCCTGAGAAATAAAATCTTGATAGCACTGCTTCATCTGCCTACAAACATTCCAGGAGGAGCTATACAGTCAGAAAAAGCAAACTGCAACTTTGAAATGTCACTCTTTGTCCTTAAGCCTGAGAAGTTCTCTGTTCTAGTCAAGATGAGAAGACTCTACCATCCTCTGTATGCAAACACTGATGGTTCCTACCAGAGCAAGAATGGAGTACAGTGGAATTGCCCAGGTACCTTTCCAGGCTGCAGCTGCGATACCAGACAAAGAGGCAGAGGAAAACCCATCACAAGCAAAAATCAAACGGAGAAAAACACAATAGAGAAGGGTGCAAGATCTTAATTTACGTGATAATTTTACAGCTGAATATGACTGCTGTAATTAATAACAACAGTAAATGGACTGATTGAAGAAATACATTACTAAATTAATTAAACTACGTTTCTATCTCTCCCCAAAAGGAAAAGCCCTTTAAGAAAATACATTTGCACAACAGAAGGTATTTCTTCTCAAAAAAAATGGCTATGTCCATATCAAACCTGCAGTCTTAATCCCAGCTTTCCAAAAGAAGATGATTGTACAAACACCTTTTTGCTAATAGGAAAGTTAGATTCTCTCCTTGTCTGTCCTCTCCTGGAACAATGCATTTTAAGAGAAATGTCTAAAACAGTGTTTTAAAATTTTCCCTAAAAAAAAAACAAAACTGTGAAAGTTGGCTAGCTTTGAGAATTTAAACAAATTAGAAGCACCTTAAAACCAGCACTTTCAATGAAAACTCATTTCAATGCTCATCCTGCAGCACTACCAAGCTCACACTGCAGCATTCTTCTGTGGTTCTCTTAGAGAAAAATAAATCAATCTATATTTAAAAATCTATCAAGCATCCATAATTAAAGGATCCTAAAGTTTTTGTTGGCAACTCCTTTTTTAAACATACTTGAAAAGTATTTACATAAACTCCCTAGATATCATCTACTACAATATAAATACGGCATAGATTTGTTGTGCGTAACAATGTCCATAACCAACATCACAGAGAATGCTGCAGTTTACTAATCACAAGTTTTATGAAGCTTTGCAGCCTATTTATTAGCATGCCTCAGGTACAGAATAATGGAAAAGTTTTAAGGAACGGGCAGAGTATAATCAACACTTTTTTTCCCTTTTTTTTAATTTTCCCTCCCTTTCCCCCACCATGACCTATTTTCTTCAGTAACAGGCAGACCTAGTGAGGACATCAACCTGCTTCATGCCACAGTACAGCTCATGTACTGATGTGCCGAGATGCATTAGCTGTTGTTTATTGATCCATTCATACAGTCATTCTACTGGGAGTATTAGCTGAAGGATCAGAAAGTCTTTTGCTATCCTCTGCTTTGTGACACACTTTGCTGATTAACTGCTTCCCAGAATATATTTATTTTAACATTTTGTGGAAATACTTACAGAAAATTCCTCCTCTTCAAACAGTCTCCCACGTCTCAATCACTCTTACATATTTTTAGTCCATTCATTATTTCAAAAAATCAAAATGGAATAAATCACACACCAATTTCTTTTAATAAAAACATAAGAATAACATGCATCTATCTACTACAAATACTGATTTACATTTTACTAAGTATTAGAAATGAACAAGCCAGCTGGTCTTCACTCAAGAGTGTGTGGGGGGAAGCAGTTATTTTCCCCTTCTTCTCACATGCAAACAGTTCCCCTGCCCTGCATACAGCATGTACTTCTGTATAAGTTCTGCTGAGCCACACCACCAGAAGAAAGAATTCCACTAATATGTGATCATTATGTATTACAGTTAATCCTACCCACTTCGGCCTTAAGCATTAGTAACCTTTGAACCAGCAATTACTTACTGCTTATTTGCAATGTATACGTACTGATAAAAACCTGCCTTTGTGCCAAGAAGTGTTTATACTATTTTGTAAGCATGACTACACTTTAAAATTAGACGTCTACAATAAACTCACACTCACTGCTCCAACTGAAACAGCATGGGAAAGCAGCTGAGCTCTAACTGAATTTTTTGAGCTGTGAAAGATGACAGGGCAAAGTATTTCCAAAAGCCAGGCTTCTAGCCTTCATATTCGAGGACTGAAAGCTTGACCAAATCCACACATCAACAATTACGGTGGAAGGTAACAAGCCAGGGCCTACTGCAAAATAATTAAGTAAAAGATCATCACGGTTCATGTCCTGTCACACTCTTACAGCAAACCCAGTTCAGTGAAGTGTTACCTGCAACATCAAATGGCATCATTTCAGGCTTGGAGAGATGTTCAAAACAAGGAAACATTCACAACTTAGGAGTTTCAAAAACCTGATTTCTCCAATTCTCAGAAAAAAAAACCCTCAAGGATTCAGACATTTTCCTTTTAATGACAGAACCCATGGAAAATGAGTGCAGTGCAATCAAAGGAGTGGGAAAAAACAACAAAACAGATACGGATCACATCTTGTATACCAAAAAGGAAGATACTGCTCTAACTGGGATAGCTAACTGAAAAAGGGGGAGAAAACAAATAGGACCAAAGATACATCAGACAGTACGATCATTAGCCTCATTTCATTAGTAGCTAGGCAGCAAATCATTTTTGTTGCCCACAGAAGCATGTGACCAAAATCAGTTTTCTTCCAAGACCTTCTCAATCAGTTGGCCAATTTCCAACATTTTAAAATAAATTTTAAAAAATAATTAAAAATCAATAATCTCAAAAATAATTATGTTCTTATAGACTATATGAAAATTGATAGTCAGGCAGAGTTTAAAAGACACAATTTGCACTTTTACTGAGGGGGAAGTAAGAAAATTCACTTGTTATATATTTGATTGGACAGGATGTCAGTCAGTACAGACTATCCACAACACTGTCCATTGTTATGGAAAACAAAATGAAGACCCGGGGGAGAAGAGACAGGAAGATAAAAAGACAATCTGAATACATACAAATGTAAATTTTATTATTTCTGCAGCTCACAGAAACTATGACCTGCAGACAGTAACTTGTTTTAGTAGCCTTAAAAACTTGAGAATAACTTGGACAAGTATTTCCATTTCTTGACCTCTTCCTGTTAAGTAGGTTGCAGAGAAACCTCTTACCTCAGAATGATTGGAAAAATGGATTACACACTTCTCTCTGCATATTTCAAATATTGTGCTGAATCTACCTTATGAAATCCATGGAAATAATTTTCTGTTATGCTTTTTACAGCATTGAGCACAGTGAAGATACTCAAAGAAAAACAAACATACTTGATGTGTAATAATAAGAATAGACTCTTGAAAAGGCTTCCATAGCTAATACAAACCTGGATACAACGTACAGAAGTGCCGGTGGGATGACGTGGCTCCTAATGGTATTTAAGTTTGTTTTCTTAGAAGCAGCCTGAGGTTATTAATAACTCCCAGTACGCTACTTAGAACTGTGGATTCATTTTCTTGTTAATGGTATCAATAGATTCTTCTTTAATGGTTTTAAGATAATGATGGGTTTTGCCATATGGTTGGATTTGTATGAGGTTTTCTCAACAAAAGCCAGGGAGTTTAAGAAATGTTGCTATATTTAACTTCAGTGTCCTCACATGCACAGCAGACAATAGGAACGGACACTGCTCTAGTATTAACAAGTGCAAATGGTGCTCAATATTTACTACGTGTTCTGTTTAAGAGGACTACAGGGACTTTAAACAAGAGAACATATGGATAGATCAGAGGATTGGTAATGCAATACTGAGCTTTTCACCTCTAGGTCATTGGTTCAAATCTAAACTGGTCGGTAATGAAGGCAAGATTATCATCTGACAGCTCTGGCCTTTGCAAATTGATTTGTCAGGCTCAGACCAGTTCCTATCAAACTCAAAATTCATCATTACACTTTGCATTCCTGAAAACAAGTTCACCCCAGCAAAGCAACAAAGAATTGAACACAGAAGTAATCTCTTCCTTCTTGGGCACCATCTCCAAACCAGGACCTAGGGAGAGTGCCAGAGCAACAGTGAAAATTACACCGCTAGCAGCACAGAGCATCATCAGTCTGTGGATAAAGATTAGTTCTACCTCTCAAGATACCCAACTATAATTACCTCTGTACCACTACAAAGCTTTCAGGGCTTTTATTACAAAAGAAAGGAGGCAAGAAAGAAGAGACACCGATATGCAGGCTTTAAAACTGAAATTTCAAATTTCACAGTGCTGCTTAAAGACTTCTTTGGATATCTTGCTCAAAGATGCATTTCATAAGGCTGAAGGTTTTGAAGAAAGTGGTCACAGTGTTCTAGAAAAGGAATATCAAATTTAATATCCATTTTGGTACAACGTATTTGTAGTCAAAGTTTTTAAACAACACTTACAGTAGCAACACTTAAGAATTGTATTTCCTGCAGATGTGTTTAATTCAGAAACAGATTTATTTACAAGTTACTATGACTGATACTAGAGAAGCTCTGCTTTTACAGCATTTCCTCATAAATATGTAAGACAGAAAACTGTACAGGTCAGTCCATACCTGCACATAACTTTCCACATGCTTTCATAATTGGAACAAAAATTGTTTTAAGCCTCAAAACCTAAGTCTAGCCTCTTCCTTTGCCTCTTAACAGTTTGGCAACAAACACAGCAAATGCTCTGCAGGTACCACAGTTCTCCATTTTACCAAGTGGTAACTGCTAGAAGTCAATACAGACACCAAGTTTTAATACAGCACCTTTAAAATTACCTTTAATTCACATATTTATGTCAATAGACAACAAAATCAACTGGAAGTTTTACATTCTATGAACATGAAACATCACCTCTAACATTTAATAGTACAACAGAATACATACAGCTCAAAAACCTTCCAAAGTGTGGAAGCAATGTTAGGTAAGAGCCTGCTTCACTTGCATGTTTCTTGTTTTTTACTAAGGTGTTGAAGTTTTTCCTTCCTTTTCAAACAATTCCAGAAACGTAACACTTACTGTAACTTTAGGAAGGCCATGATAGGTTAACTTCCCAACAGACAAACTGCACATAAGTTCAGCAAGCTGAATGACTGAGTTGGGATGTAGTCTATTGCCATAAAACCAGAGTAGCACATCCAAGTCACACTCTAGTTTGGCAAAACTAGTCTTGTGTCCCATACACAATGGTTGGTGAGATCCACCCCAACCTATTAACTTTCTGAGGTCACAGAACAATGCAGTAAGTGATGTATTGGAGAGAAAAGAAAGAATAAACTGCTGCTAAACTCATGTATCAAGAGACATGGTAAGAGACCCATATATTTTGTCACTTTCCTCAGAAAGTGTCCAGGCTACAGCTGGGACACGGTTCCTCCTGGCACTCTCACACACAGTGTGTGTAAACCTAGGAAAGGGGGCTGCCTACAGATGAAGGCAAAAATCTTATAAGACTAAAGATTGACTATTACTGGACTTGCAATTAACAGGAACAACAGACAGATCCATGCAAGGCAATCAAAATTCTTTGACAGCAACAAGATTTCTTGCTGCTCTTCTCTGCCATCCAAAACTATATCTGTGCCAGGGAACAACCTTCAGTGAGAACTTTGGAATAGTGACTGCAGTCACTATTGATAGAAAAGAAAGAAATAAGACAAAGTTTATCTAAAGGCAAGAAATGGAGTATTTCTGAGAACAAATTAAACTGAACAAATGTGCATGGAACATACGATAGGAAACTGAAGGATGTGCAAGGGATTTAAATTTCAGAAGGTTGTATGAGAAAAATTAAAAGACAAATAAGTTTTACAGGTGCCAATAGGCACGTTGGAAAAACTCACACTTTTATTGGTTTGAACAGTAATGTAAACAGATATAAAAAAAATAGCTATGACTTTTTATTATTCTTTCATCCTGCTACCTCAGTTTCCTTTTTCTATCACCTGCTGCATTGTGCATAGTTGTACCAAAAGTTACTTGTGACAGCAGCAACTATTCTTTATATAGATATGTTTATAGAGCAAACACAATGGAGACTAAAATCTGATTAGTGTGAATAGAACCTACTATAACTACAACAATGTGGTACCTAAGAGCTCTGCCACTAGTCTTTTGTCTCAAAATAACGAGGTTTTTGAAGCTCCACAAACTGGGAAATAAACACACTTTCTCTTCTATGTAGTCTCCATGAAAATTCACATAAGAAGGCTTAATGTCTAATAACATCACCAGAACTGGATAAAGGACTTAAATTCCCATTATCCTTTTTAATGAATTCGTGACTAGTGTCTCAAAATAGACTGTTAACACAGAACAGAGAGAAAAACTGACATAATTTTTACCTGCAGTGACTAAAAGTAATGAAGTGAAATGCTTTTACAGCTGTCACTAGCATAAAGAAAGCACAGTTTCTAAATTCTCTGGTGTAACTATGTAATTTTGTCTGTCCTGGCCAAATCAGGCATAACCTTACCCCTCACATCACTCCAAGAACACTGTGGCAAAAGGCTTCCTGGCTGCCATCACACAGGTGAGAGAGAAAAAAAAAAAAGGAAAAAAAGGAAAAAAAGCGCTCCTATTTAATTCAGTCTGAATGACATGCAGTACAACTTGATTAGATATACTCTTCATTAGGTGCTGGAATAGAATTTAAAGACTATCCTGTCTAGTGAAATTATCATTATTTCCATCACTTCCTAAATGAGAACAGATTTCAACAGACTCATTCAATTTTTTTTTAGCCCATAAAACATTTTTGGTAATTATTTTTAAAAGCTGTCATGTTCAAGTTATGTATTACCTCATCAGTTTAGTTCTCAGAACAGCAGTACTTACTTTCGCTCTGGAACAAGCACAAGACTATCTATGTTGCTATTGTTTGCCAAAACTGCTATTCAATGTCAAGCAAATACGCAGTGCAAACCCTTTCAGTCCTAGATTTTCAGGTCTGAAGAGTAACAAAAGCATAGAAAGGTTTGTTTTCAGTACATACATCTTTCTTTCAGACTGCATGAGAAATTACCCAAGTATTTTTCCTCCCTTTTCACATGCACATTTTTTTCCGTGATTATAAGACTCAGAATTTGTTCTGAAAAGCTCTTTGAATTCTTTTCACACGCAGGATCAGCCACTACAATACCCACAACAACTTCACTCAGCTGAAAGACCAAAAAGCCTTTATGTCTGCAACTTTCTGAAAGCAGAAGGTGTATATTGTTATGGTTCTATTTAGGGCTGTAATCCTCTCGAAGCCTCACTCATAATCCTCCTACTGAATGAAGAGTTTCAAGCAAAATCAGATCCTGGAGAAGCAAACAGCTTCTGCGTACATAGTTTTGCATAGTAAATATAATACCCTAACTGAGGAGCTGCTTCTAGCCAACAGCTTCTACGCAAGTTTAACTTTCCAGGGCAGCTGATTACGCCTGAGTTACTAACCAAAACAGTGCAATGTCAGCGATATTCATTTCAGAGATCCCTGCGATAAAAGACCTTCTTAGCCCGCGGTATCCCTTTCCCCTCGTACCTGCCACTCCTCTCCCCCCTTCAAGCTGCCCAGCTGCAGGCGGTCGGCGGGGCCCCTCGCGCCCGGCCACGCCGGAGGTCAGGCCCCGGCTGAGCCTCCGCACGGAAACCCCGCCGACCGCCGCCGACCCCCGGGCGGGCTGCCCGCCACCGGCAGAGGCCAGGCCATGCGGGCAGACGGGGCTGCGCCGCTTCACAAATCTGGGCGAGCCGCTCGGAGGTCCTGTAGGGACACGGAACGAGTAGCCAGTTAACGGCTGGGTTTGTTGTTGGGCTTTTTTTCCTGATTACTACCTGTA
>JAAGNO010025318.1:0-13813 GCA_033439905.1 Ceryle rudis | reverse complement strand
AATGCGGCGGGGGGGGTGCACCAGACGGGCCCCCCCATCCCCCTGCCCCAGGCGGCGCCCTGGGCCAGGCGGTGCCTCTTCCCCTCCCCGCCATTCTGCCCCCCCCACCTGTGGCTCTGGGCTGCGCGTGAGGAGAGCCGCCCCGCCGGGCGCGGTCTGCTCTCCGGCGCCGTCCGTTGTCCCTCCTCTCGGCCCCGGCCCGACCGCCGAACGCCCGGTGACACAACCACCCCTTGTTACCCCGCTTTGCCGCCGGCCTTGCCGCCCCCTCTCCGGCCTGCGTCACGCTGCCCGCCTCGCTCCGAGCTGCGCCCGGGCCTGGCGGCGGGTGGGGTCAGCCCGGGGAGGGAGGCGACGCCGGCCTCCCTTGTAGAAGCAGCGGCTGCGTGGAGAGCTGGCGGGACGCACAAAGGTTTGAAGTATTTTTAATAGAATTTGTGGATTATGGCTTTGGGGTGTTCTTCTCCTGCACCTTCGTGGGCACGTGCCCTCACCAGTCTGGGGAGTTCGGTCGTGGAACTCGGCCTTCATCTTTTCCACATGGCTGCCGTGGGGAGGCTTTGGGGCAAGCGCATGTGATAGTCCTGGAGACATCAGTAAATCTTTAAGCGGTCCTGGAAGGCAGCAGCGCTGGCAATGACAGCGGTTGGTAGTAATCCTTCAGTGCCGGTGAAATAGAGGCTGCTCTGTGCTTAGCAGGCTCGGCCTAGGCAGAGTGCTTGGCGTGCTGTGATGTATGGATGTGAAATAATACAGATCTTAAAAAAAAAAAAAAAAATCAGCTAGATCGATGCGTTTGGGTTTCTGAAGTGTCTGCAGTCCTTAATGTGTGTCTCTATCTCTTGTTAGACAGACAAAAGCTTTTTAGGGCTCCCTGTAAGCTGAGGCTGGCATTTCTGTACTGTTTGTCAGCTGCTGGGAGTCCCACAAGTCCTTGAGTACAACACCTAAGGACTGAATGCAGATTGATTTTGGTCCTGGTGTAGCAAAATCTTCAGCATTTGTCTTTTGCATGAAATCAAGAATGTAGCCTAGTGTTTAACCAGCTTCTGAAAACAGTTCTGTCTTCATTTTCTTAAGCTGTAATGTAATAAGCCATATGATGGCTTCTTAAAATACTTCTTTTGCATAGTTTCTCCACAACAGTATCTGCAGTAGCAACTGTAGGAGAGATCAACTGTTGATTTCTTTGTTCCATATGTTCTTGTCTCCTCTGGATGAGATCATGGCTAACCTCTGAGAGGTACAGTTGAAATAATGATACACAGCACCTTGAGAAGTGATCTGTTACTGATGTCAGGTCTGGCTGACTGTTGTAAACAATGTTCCAGCTTCATAATTTGCAACATGCTGTGAGAGCACCTTGTATAACATTTAAAGGTAATGTGCTTCTTTGTTTAGCTGGGGGGGGGAAGTAACATGATAATATGGAAAATGTTTCTAAGGAAAAAATATTGTCATGCTCAAAAGTAACGTGTAAGTTTAAAATATTCTAAAGGTTTGAAATTCTTGTTGAAACTTTATTCTTTTCCTTTTCCCCAGGAGCCAAAAATCAAGAATTGTTCTACTGTATTTTTAAAAAAAAAAAAAAAGTCAATCTTGTTTCAGTGGTTAATGCAAACACGTGCTTGGCAGAGGCTTGGAGGACAGTTTGGTCTTGCATTTGACTGCCTTGTTGGTCATGTGCTTCTGCTTTCCTCTGCGCAGTAGGTACAACTACATCTCGGTTACCTGCATCTTTGTGGATTGAACTAGGACAGATTGCTCTATGAACAAATACAGAGTCAGTTTAGTCTTATGCATATCAGTCTTTTGTAGTCAGGCTTGCACCATGGCTTTGCTTGACTTGTAGCAGTAAGCAAAAAGTTACTTGGTGTTCTCACTACTGAGCAATAGCATTCAGATCAAACTTTTTCTTAGACTTTCTACTTCGGGTGCCCAGAATGTCTTGAAATATGTTCTTACTCATTTTTGGTATTAAACTGGTGAAGTGGGAATGACTGTTTTGTGTATGCCAAATTAATCTAGTTGAAGTGGGTGCTTTTGTTGAGAATAGTATAATTTCTCAAAAAAACCTCAACCCAAATCACCCTGAATTAGCGAAGTGTTCTCTGCATTAGTACATCAAAGCATATTGGTGCCTAATTTGTAAGAGAAAATGTTGGGTTTGTACTTATCTTGCTGAGTTTCCCATAGAGCCACTACCATGGTTTGCAGCTTCTTTTAAGGAATGTTTGTACAAGGTCAAAGGATGATCTCGCCTCATTTCTTGTGTGTGTCTGATGCTGGTCCAAAGTTTGTTCATAGGGAGTGCTGTTGCAAGGTGAGGACAAACGTGATGCTCGTAGTGGATTGGTGCCTGGACCAGTATGATGGGCAAACTTGTCCACTCTCTGATGGTAGAGGTGTGTAGCTAAGGTAGGTCGTATGAAGAACCGCTGCCTCCTGAACCTGTGAGCAGTCTTCGTTTGTGAAGAGAGCTGTGGGGTGTAGGAAGAGGAAGAAAGTAATTCCTTATCCCCCTTCATCGACCAAGGGGATGCTTTAGGCCTTGTATTATCCCCTGGTATTTCTTTTCACCCTACTTTGTTATTCTTCTTCTGATCATCCTTGCTGTTTAATACAGGAAATTACAGTGGCTATGAAGCAATACGTAGGCTTTTGGGGCATATCTCAAACCCTAAAGCAGGTGGATTAAATTTGTTAAGGTCTTTTATTTTTGAAGTGTGGTTTAAAAATGATTAATCCGTTTAAAGGTAAGTCAGCGATTGGGAGCTTTGTGGTGACAAATGAAAGTTGTTTTTGCAACAGTAATGTATTTGTTAGTATTTTAGTGTAGCGGTAACGATGGTAATTATGCTGTGTACTTTTTCATAAACACTGCATTTTGTAAGAGCTGTCACTGCTTGTTACTGACCCCACTTCAGTTATTCCCTAGATGAACAACTGTCTTTTTGTCATGGCTATTTCTTGGGTCTCTAATACCCAATGGCTTTGTAATTTCATGGGAATGCAAGTGTTATTTCCCAACATAGAGTGTACTGCTGCAAATAAATAACACATTTAAAATGGAGGGTCCACTGTGTAATAATTTACCTGATTCTTGTTATTCCAGAGTTTTCTTGGAGGCCTTTTTGCTCCTGTTTGTGAGATCGATGTTATTCTTAATGATGCTGAAACACGAAAAACAGCAGAAATAAAAACAGAAGATGGTAAAGTAGAAAAACATTTTCTCTTCTATGATGGAGAATCTGTTTCAGGAAAGGTAATTTTTTTGTTTTAAAGCTACTTAATTACTGATTCTGGCAAGCAGATGCATATGGGAAGGTAAATGAAAAAAAGATAAAAGCAAGAGCTGCAATTTTGGCTTTTGTTATTCAAAGAGGAAACGGTGTTTTCCTCCATGTGGTCTTTCTAACCGTAGTCATTCAGGCAACCGATAAAATGGAACATTTTGTGTAGCAGATATTTATTTATTTATGGTCATCTTGTATTTAGGAGTAAATTTCTTGTGCAACCATGTACGATCCTATTGTTGCTTCTGACAAGAAAACTGTTCCAGACCGGATCCCCCCGATTCCACTTCCTGTTGAACTCAAAAATTCACAACCAACATGTGTTAACAGTAATTTTTGGCTGGTGCAGCCAACCTGCTTTGCATTCCCTGAAGGATAAACCTTCTGTCTCATGCCCTGAAGTGGTTTCTAGAATTGCATCAGAGGAGCAACGTATGAAGTTCAGCTGGCTGCTCAGTCAATAGGAGTTTTCCATGTTGCGGGGAGGGGGGAAAGCTGAGATTGTCAGAAGTTTTTCCTCTGCTTCCCATATTGCACCTTGGAACTCCTTGCCCTCACTAGTTTTACTGAAGCCATTCTCACTCTGAATATTTGTTATGATTCACTTTTTCTCCAAAAACTTGAGCTGGTTATTGGGTTTTGAGATTGACTTCTAAATACCTATTTTGATCTTGACTGGCCTATTGTCGCTGGGCATCTTCTTCCTGCTTTTAAGATACCTTTCCACGCTCAGATCTTGGTTCTCTAGAACGGTCCTTTCAGTGATGTGGAACTCCCACAAGATGGCCTTCAAACTCGGGGAACTGAGGGAACTAACTTCCATATGTTCTCTGGCCTGTGTGCTTCTCGCTTGTATCAGTGATGCCTGAGAGGTGCCCGATGAGTTTTGGCTAACACAAACACAGTGGAGTGAGGTGGGCTGGAAGACCAGAAATTTATTGGACAACTTCCTTCTACACCTCTTCCCCCTTTTAACCACAGAAATAGATTATTCAAGTGGTTTACTTCCTGCTCAGATATGAAAGATGTGCTGTATTTTAAGGTATGGGAATATCTCTGGTCATCACTACCTCTTAAGAAAACATCATACATGCTTAATATTTATGTGTTTACATAGCAAATAATCTTATGGAGTCTTGTGAGGTGGGGGACTTTGTGTGAGTCAATCATAATTAAGGTCTTGATGTAGTTTTCATTGTCTGTTAGTTTTCCTTGACTTCTCTAACATCAATACTTAGCTATCTGCTGAGTTTGCTTGACTTGAAAGAAATTCATCTCATGGCAGTTCTCTTTTAGACTTCCAGATGTGACTGTCAGCAGATGCTTTGAAGCTCTCTGCCCTCAGAAGATGGCAAGAGGGTCGTGACTGGCTTATGTGAACTCTGCTTAAGAGCTCTTGACTTGGATTCTTAATTTTGCAACTTGAAAGTTTCGAACTTCTTTATAAAATTCAGTCTTGCGGATGTTTAGATTTTTCTTAAGTGCTTTAGTGGTGCCTTGGTAATGCTTAATTTCATAATCAGCTGTTTGATTTGGTTGCCTTCAAGCACAGGTTGTGCTGTTGAGAAGAGGTCTCAGTTTTCATAGGCATGCAGAAATGGGTTTTTGTTTTTACTGAGATCATATGTTAAAGAGTGTTGAAAAAATTAACTGCATTTTTTTGTTGTTGTTTTTTTGCCTCGGTAGGTGAACATCTCCTTTAAGCAGCTTGGAAAGAGACTAGAGCACCAAGGAATTAGAATTGAATTTGTAGGACAAATTGGTGAGTTTAAGCAATAAAGGGGGGGCTTAGCTCCACGTGTTTTATAGAACTTATCCCTTTGGCTGTTGGCAGTGTGGCTTAAACATTGCAACCCGATTGGGTTGGTGGATCACAAGTGTCAAAAGAAGATTAAGTCCCCCTTATTTTAACACAAATGATGTACTAATTTGTGCTACCTAGAAAGTCATTGGGAGGGAAGATAATGTACATGTGAGGGAGAACTGGGATGGAAAGCAGTCCATCTGTTGCAGGCTCGTTTAAAGTTTAATTAAGAATTGCTAGAGATTTCTGAAAATTAAACTTGTGGTGTTTAATTCTGCCTCTAAAGGTGAAGAGGACTAGAAAAGAAGTGATGGGGCAGCCTATAGCATAATACTTCTAAAAATTCTTTGGTGGTTGGTTTCCTAAAACTTATTTTTGTACTGTTAACATAAACTACTGTTGATGCTTTAGAGATTCTCTGTGCTTTTTAGCAAGATAGCATGATACTGATGTTAAAAAGTAAAAAATTTCTTACTACTGTATCTTGAGTCTGGTTAGATTTGATCTATGAAGAATCTTGATCACAACTTTTACCAGTCAAGGTAATACCTCTGCACTTGAGGCTGACGCTAAAATTCTGTCCCTTTCTGTTAGGGGGCTGTTTTCATTATTGTAATTCTTCAAGTTTCAGCCTCATGCAACTGATTTTGATTGGAATTCCAAAATTCTCTGTTTCTGATCAGTCAGTAGGTTACAGTACACTGTGTCTGAACTTCTATGTAGCAAATATGACTTGAGTTCCGACACCTGCTTTGAGGTTTTGATCAGTGGGGCTATAAAAGCAAACTTTCAGAACAAAGCAGCACTGTGATGGGAATGGTGCATTCAGAGCCTTGGAGCTCATGTATGTCAGCTCCATCTGGTGTGCTGTACAGGCTGTTCTTCATCTACTCTGATGGATAAATTTTATTCTAATTAATTTGATGTAGTGTTTCTTGAATTTTGTGCATTTCTGGGACTTCATGGTGTTACTGTTTAGAAGTCCTCAGAGTTAAGCAGAAGTGGTTTAACCTAAAGCTTTTTGTACTTTTCCATGTTTTCTTGCATCCTTTCAAGTTTTATTTATAGTAATGCAAAAAGCATCCTAGTAGTGTGATCTGTCTCTGCATTACCTGGAGACTAGCTCCAGCTGCATGTCAAAGATCTACTTTAAACCAGTTCTTCAGAGTACAACTTTTCTGACTGGCACAAAAAGTGTTGAATATGCAACCATAAATAAACTTTGTATTATGTAGATGCTTGTCATAGCAAACAAAGTACACCTTACATAATTTGTAGTCATATTAGAAAATCGGTTATGTTAGTGTCCGTTCCTACCACATTGGCACTGATAAACTGTTTGAGTTGGTGTTTAAGTCATCTATTCTCTTCTGAAAAGCTTCAGTCTGTGTAAAACCAACTACTGCTAGTGTTCTTAGCTGATACTTTGAGTTGTGAATTGTAGAGAAGCTTGGTTTTATATACTAAAGTGTTAGAACTTCTTAGGGAAATGTCAGTTTTTTTCAAAGTGTGGGGTGGTGGTTTTTTTTGTTGTTGTTGTTGTGGGATTTTTTTTTTGTTTTTTTTAGCCCCTCACCACCCCGGTTAGAATTGCATGACACAGATCTAGGGATGGATAATAATGACACTGGTCTGGGAACAGGAGATACTGTTGCTGTGAAACCGGTTCATCTATGCTTACGTATTAAGAACTTGTTTCCAAATGACTGACTTAGACCAGTGGTCATAATAATCCATTTTATTGCAGACTAGTGGTAATAATAAACCATTTGGTAAGTGGTGTTAATCTGCAGAAGACCAGTTGGGATAACTGGCCTGTCATAAATGAGCTGGTCTTGATGTTGCTTAGGTTTTGTCCCTTCCAGCAATAAGTGCTGCAAGCTAAAACTGGGCAATGCTAATTACAGAGGATGCAAGGCAAGAAGTACTTATTAAAGCTAGCTAAACTGTCATTAAAGCAGGAAAAAAAAAAGATGCCATGCTAGTGAAGCTTCAAATATGTGTTCTGTCCATTGCAGTTAGCTCTTTAGGAATGCTTGCTGAAACTGAAGATAATTTTGAAAAACTAGATAAAACTTTTGGTCAAATACATGTAACTTAAATCTAATTGCTTCTGTTATCCTCTCCCACCTGCTCCTGCCAAATTTGAGACGGTGTTCTTTGCAAAAAATAAACAGTGCAATATGTTTTCCTTTAACTTCTTCAACTTTAGAGCTCTTCAATGACAAAAGCAATACCCATGAATTTGTAAACTTAGTGAAAGAACTGGCCTTACCTGGAGAACTGACCCAAAACAGAAGTTATGACTTTGAATTCATGCAGGTTGAAAAGCCATACGAATCCTACATTGGTGCCAACGTCAGACTGAGGTTTGTAACTGTTAGCCTTCCCCACTCTCCTCCCCTGTAGAAAATTCATAATTTAGCAATTAAGCTGCCCCTTTCCCCTCCTCCTTTTGGCCTTTAGAGCTGTTGAGATCACATTATAATGTAGCCTTTTCTACTTTATTTGGAATTGCTCAGTGTTGTGTTTACAGATAAAATTCTTTCAGTTCAATCAAGTGAAGATAGTCTAGTTTTCTCTCCTTTAAAAAGAAAAAAAACCCAAAAAACCAAAACCCACAACCAAAGAGAACACCCCCACATTTTTACCTGTAAGTGGTTTGTCTTGCATTTTGGTGTCTTACTCTTTTTTTGCTTAGTCTTATGAGAACGTACTCTTGTCTTTCAAATAATACCCATACTTCAAAACACAAAGGCTTTTGCTTATGCAATTCTGAATAATTACGGTGAACTTGGTGGCTTTCTTCCTAGGTATTTCCTAAAAGTGACAATAGTGAGACGGCTGTCAGATCTGGTGAAAGAATATGATCTGATTGTTCACCAGCTTGCTACCTACCCAGATGTAAACAACTCCATTAAAATGGAAGTAGGCATTGAAGACTGTCTTCATATAGAGTTTGAGTACAATAAGTCAAAGTAAGTTTCACTTAGAATAAAACACATACAAGTAAATATCTTGGGATAAAAGGGTAGAGTATGTAATATTTGATGAACAACCTTGGTGCCTGGAGACTTCAAATGTAAAGCAACATTTTCAGTGATGATTGTTTTGAGCTGTTTGGTTACTAATTACACAGTGACCTTTTTTGAGGAATACTTGTCTCTTCTGCCTTCATTACTAATAGGAAGGTCATGATGAAATATTTAAGTGTTTATTTCTGCACTTATGCTTTTTCAATATAAATATAGTGTTTACTAATACTGCAGTGGAGGAGAAGTGCTAATTGCACTGCTCTGGCTGAGATCCTTAGCTTGGGGAAGTAAGCTCTTAACTACTTACTTAACAGGCAGATGAGGTAACAGCCTGTATAACTTGTATTCAGGAAGGTGTAAAAGTTGTAGTTATTCTTTATTGAAAACCCCCATTCTGTTCTTTTAAAGGTATCAGTTAAAGGATGTGATTGTTGGAAAAATTTATTTCCTCTTAGTGAGAATAAAAATTCAGCACATGGAGTTGCAGCTGATCAAAAAGGAGATTACTGGAATTGGTAAGAGAAATGAAATCCAAAAGAAGTGGCAGCTTGTATGCTGGTTGAGCCTCATGCAAACCTGGAGAGTGACGTCACTAGTTGCAGCTTTGGCTAAACTAATGCTCCATGTGCTTCTTTCTCACTGATGTTTGACTACCACTTGCATTTTGTGCAATTTTGGTAATGATTTGGTAATCATATGTAGTAGTCACCATTTCCAGCCTGTACCACTGTTCTGGGATTGTAACTGCTGGGCTATCTTCACAAACATGAACCCTCGTAAATGGAACTTTGTAAATGGGCATAAATATACAGCATCCTAATCAGCCTTGATAGATTAATGAACAAGGGAAAAGGTGTAAAATGCATCCTGAAGGCCCCCCCCTTGCCTCTGCAGATTTTAGCTGGTAAAGTGGGCTTGGTCAAGATTAGCATGAATCTCTCATGTTCTAGAAAGTTGTCTTTCAGTCAACATTAAACTGATATGATGAAGTATCATAGAACAGTAAAATAATTTTGATTGGAAGAGACCTTTAGGATCATGGAGTCCAACCCTTAACCCAGCACTGCCAGGTCACCACTGAACCATGGCCCTCAGCACCACATCTCCACAGCTTTGAAACCCCTTCAGGGATGGGGACTTCACCACTGCCCTGGGCAGCCTGGGCCAGGCTTTGGCAACCTTTCTGGTGAAGAACATTTTTCCTCATGTCTGAACTAAAGCTCCCCTGGTGCAGCTTGAGTCTGTTTCCTCTTGTCCTCTTGCTTGTTCCTTGAGAGAAGAGCCCAGTCCCCACCTGACTCCATCCTCCTTTCAGGGAGTTGTCAAGAGTGAGAGGGTCTCTCCTGAGCCTTCTTTTCTCCAGGCTAAACAAGAGCCTTTGAAGCAGAAACAGCTTGATTATTGCAGACCAGGCTTTTACACCCTGGCACTTGGAAGGCAGTAAGAGACTGTTGCTCATGACATCATTCTGCAGTGGCTGGGGCCCTAATGAGCTGTTTGTGTGGAGAATGAGAGAGCTTCCATAGCAATAGAGGAAGGGCAGAAACCTACTTTAGTGTTGGCTTTTGGGGCTAAATTAGGTACTCTAGTTTCTTCATCCTAGGCTTGGAGAAAGGTGGCTCTTGTGCTGGGTGATAAATAACCCTCTGGGTTTCTAGTCTGGTCATGGCCTAGTGCTATCAGTTGCTAGCATTGCCTACCAGTAAGAAGTTTCCCCAATCCTACTCTGCATGCTTGTCCCTTATTTAAAGTCTGCATATCCAGGACTCCTTAGAAGCATTGGATGCTGCCTCTTCTGTGTCAGTGTGGGATGGAGAGAGTGGAGGATAGATGCTTTGCCTAGGAGAGGGTTTTGCTTGCTTTATCTGTGTGTAACTTACATGCAAGACAAGCAAAAGTTGCAGTGTTGTGGTATGTAAATACTACAGAGTGAGCAGAAATTGCTGTGATAAAGTTGTAAAAGTTAAAAACTGCAGCATGTGTTCTGACAGTGAAAAATTGTTTCATCAGGACCCAGTACCACAACAGAGACCGAAACGATTGCAAAGTATGAAATAATGGATGGTGCACCAGTTAAAGGTAAATATCTGTGCTTGTTTTAAATGGTAAGCATTTTGGGTTAAAAAATCTGGAGGAGAAGGGGTGACTTGTATACATTTTTCTGAGAAACAACACTTCTCTGTAGGTTGCTGAAGTGATAGTGGATTTTCCTATTTAAAGCAGACATTTTTATTGACTTAGGACCCTAGTAATTATTACTTTTATTTACTATGGGAAATTCTGCGGCTGATACTTTTATTACTTCGGTTCAAACCTGACTCCATGGTGTAGACCAGCTCTGGAGAATTCAGGATACTGATCATTTTGTTTTGCATGGCTGCTATGCTTCCACTGAGCAAGTGTTGCCACTTTTGATGTCACACTTGCCTCTGTACTCGGTGTTTCATGGTTTTTGGTCTTTTGTTGTGTTTTGGGGTAGGGTTTTTTTATTTAACCAACAAAGGGGCACAGGCAGTGCTCGGGGAGCCACATTTATTTTGCATGTCTTCTGCAACTGTATTAATGACATCCAGTTTTAAGAAACTAATTGAGACTCTTTATTTATTTCAAGGTGAATCCATTCCTATAAGACTCTTCTTAGCAGGCTATGACCCAACTCCAACGATGAGGGATGTGAACAAAAAATTTTCTGTGAGGTACTTCTTAAATCTAGTGCTTGTGGATGAAGAAGACAGGCGATACTTCAAACAGCAGGTATGGCGTATAGGAACCCTGCAGCAGAATTATCTGGGCTTTTCTATGTGCTGCTTTAAATGTTCAGCACACTAGAAGCCACGTGTGCTTCATGTATGGCACAAGCATTGCTGATGGCGCATGTGCTGGAAGCTGTATAGAAAATGTTAGCTTGCAAAAAGGATCCCAAGGGAAGGATGGATACGATTTCATCAGGGATGGGCTGCTTGGTGCCATAGGGCAACCTTGCCTTGTGAATATCCAGATCAAACACTTTGTGGGTAAAATGAGTTACAGGTGCATTTGTTTGCTTGCTTTCTTAAACTAGTGCAGATAGGTTTCCCCTCCCAGCATCAGCCCAGGTACAAAACTGCAGAATTGTGATAAGGGCTGAGACATTTGGCTGGGAGCATAACAACAGTTGAGCGCACGCTGAGAAAAGGAATAGCAAAAAAGGTCGCTGGAATGAAGCCATGTGGATTAGACCAGTCTTCCTTTGAAAGAGTAGACAAGGTGGTATAATTTAACACAGAAAACAAAAGGTCACTGGAGTGTACAGTGGCTCTTGCTGGACTTTGGAGTATGAAAGGAGGAGGAGGAAAAACTTCTTTGACCCTTTAATGCCTTCGAAGTTAGGAATAGGGTTAATAAGGAAGAAGTGACTGCTCAAGATTGATAAAGGTCAGTGTTCAGGCATTAACTACAGATATAAACTTATTTGTGTTGTCTTTCTGTTACTTTCCATACATACCGCCCTGGTGTTTAAGGTGTTTAAGGAATGGGGATGCAGAGATTTTTCTGCTGGTGGTTTTATTTATTTTTTCAAAAGTCTTTGCCTTTCAAGAAATTAAAATACTTGATGCTGCTGGCTTAATTGTAAATGGTGGCTTCAAAAGCGTTTGATTTCTCCAATAGGAAATAATTCTATGGAGAAAAGCTCCAGAGAAGCTGAGGAAACAACGAACAAACTTTCACCAGCGATTTGAATCTCCAGAGTCAAAAGCACCTGCTGAGCAACCTGAAATGTGAACTGGTATAAGGTGAAAAACTTTGCAACACTTCAGCAGGTTAAAGATGGCAGCAGCCTGTGGGAAAAGAAGGCCAGAATTCCTATTACAACTGTCTTCCTTCATCTCACAGTGCTGCATTTACCATACTACTAAAGTGTTCTTCAATTAAACATTCAAGTATGTATATACATTTAAAATAAAGTGCTTTCTCAAACACTGGAACTTTCTTAAGCTACTATTTTATACTGCACATTTACTTTTATTTGATAATGTTGTATGTACTTGGATTATGCATAAACTTAAATGTAGTTATTTCCATGCATGGTAGGCTGGTATGTTTTTTTTTTTTTTTTTTCTGATCACAGTGTAGACTAAAGCATTTCCCTTCTCTCATGTTGTTTATTGCATGTTTCTTTCCAATGTTGCTTATTTACATTTCTTTTATTGTGAAACTACAGTAAGACAATGGACTAAATCACACTAAAAATTGAGATTTATGGTGAACTTCTCCTAAGGCTTCTAATTACTATGTCAGACAGGGTTTAACTGAAACTGCATGTATGTGCACTATGATTACGATGACCATGGAGCCTTCAGACACCTTACCAATGTTTCTAAGAAGCTTTGAATCTGTCAGTAGCAAAGAATATTTGGAAGCATCTTTGCCCTCCCTCCTCCAATTCTCTACCGTACTTCTCTGAGCCTTTCATCAGAGTCACTTCTTGATGGGTAGGGGCACCTTAGCTGCAAGTAGTGACTGTAGAGATGTCATGATTTCACCTTCAGGGGGTGAGTGGGTAAAGTATTTTAAAGTAATTATCTCCTATTGATGGAATAAATGCTGGTAACATTGATTATTTTGCAAATACATGAAACTATGTGGTTCATCCTGGCTTCGTGCTTCCACTGTCTTTGCAGTCTTTCCTGGCAGGAGGGGTGAAATGTCCTCCAAGGACATCCTCCTCCTCCTTGTCCAGATGGGTCTGTAATGAGAGCAAACAAGCTTTTTGTGATTTTTCTGGAAAGGTATTTTAAAATAACTGTTAGAAGCTTGTTTGGCAGCATATTGTTTGTCTTGATCATCTCATATATGCATTTAGTGTTTGAAGAAACAGCTTCAAGGAGGTGGCCCTCATCTGTTCACGGTGGAGCTTGTAGTCCGTTAGCAGATACGGGGCTTGGGCAGAAAGCAAAGCCCTGCTCTGGGGAAGGCTGCTTGCGCTTGTGGTTCAATTGGCCTTTGAACCAAGATTTCTCAACTCTGGTGCAAGTGACATTGGTAAACTTACTTTATGAGTAAGTAAATAATCCCATTACATTTCTGTAAGAACTGTTTTATTACTGTGGCAAAGACTCTGTACTTTATGCTGGGGTACTTCTCAAGTGGATTCTCTTTGAATGAGAGCAAATTAAACTCCCTCATGTAAGTGCCTGCTCAGAAAGTTGAATTAAGTAAAAAGCCAAATATTTCTGTGGTCACTTGCATGTTGTACTCTAGAAACGACTTCACGAGGGTTTGGAAAACTTGATTGTATTTAACTCGGCCTCAGATGGTGCAACCATGTATAATAAACGGCAGTCATCCTGAGCTGCTCTTGGAGTTATTAAAACAGCTGTATTCTCACTAATATCTGGCTCGTCTCTGTTCATCGGCAGCCGTCTGCCTCCGCCTCGTAGCACCGGTGTCGAGGGGGAACTGCGTATGCGCGGCGGGTCGGGCCCTCGGTCGGTCGCCGGATGATGACGCGTGAGCCGTGCGCCGCCGCCGCTGCCGCCCTTCGCTGCCGATGAGGCGGTGCGCGTGGCCGCTGTTGCGGCTCCCGGCGCGCGCGGGGCTCGTCCTCCGCCATGGCGGGGCCGCTGTCGCCCGCCTCCGCGCTGCAGCGGCCCCCGCCGCATCCTCCTCCTCTTCCTCATCCCTCGGCGGGGACGGCG